>JAAMPI010001152.1:0-18631 GCA_013054445.1 Cudoniella acicularis
GCCCTGGTGGGGGAGTGAGATGTGGTGGGGTGGAAGTAGGGCAGAAGCGCTGGAAGGTGTATTTTTGGGTTGTTTTGGTGGGGTTTGACTGCTGAATGGATAGCTGAGGGAGGGTGGGTGCGAGGTCTTTGGAGTAAGAGCAAGATAAATGAAGACGTTGACAATTATCGCAAAAAGGAGGAGTCAAATTACACTGTTTTTACATCAGTGAAGTCCTGCTGTCTTCGATAGCGAAAAAGATCTAAAAACTTGAAATAAAGGTTTAATAGCAGATTTGAACTTAAAGCATCTCTACCTCCATACTTGAAAATAATAGACGTCATAAAACCAGTAACAGAAATAGAAAAAAAAACACCAGGCTACCTACCCTCTTCCTCTTTTGCTTGCATTGTTTACACCCATTCCTCGATTTCGTGTGCGTGCGCCGAGATCCAGACACCATATTTTTTGGCGCTTGACAAGAGAATAATGTGTTTGATGTTGACGTGAAGTCCCATCAATTAATTATTTCAGAAGTTGTTGGTCGAGCTGACGCGTGAAGTGACCCCTGAACGAGCAAAGCAACAAGTTGGATCCTTCGGGCTCGGAACCTTCGGACGTTTCGTAAATCCGGCATACTGTAGCCCTTGGACGGGAAATTCCCTGAGCTGAAAAGGTGCTGCAAGTGTTGGATTTCTTTCCTTATGCATCTTTGGGATATTTCATGCTCATCCTTTAAGAAGAAGTTCGTTGAAGGAGGTTGAAAGAAGATGCGATTAGATTAGATCGCTCAACCCAATTCGATTCGCTGAAACGAAGCCGAGGTATCTTTTGCCGAAGATCACGACGATTACTAAGACAGGGACTACATAACTACAAGCTTAACCCCAAATATTTCTGCCAATTAATTTTCTCTCAGCAAGTTATATATACATAAAAGGATTTCTTTCCAATGGCTTCACAACTAGACATCATCGCTATAATATCACCCAAGCCCGGCAAAACAGACAGGGTAAGTTGAAAGTGGACCTACCCCTCATGTCACTGACTAACGTCTTCAAATCAGGTTGTTGAGCTGCTTCAAGGAGTCTCGGAATATGTCAAGAAGAACGAGCCGGGGACTTTGAAATATGAGATTACAAGGTCGATGAATAAGAAGGCTGGGGTTGAAGAGGTGGTTATGTTGGAAACGTGAGTTTCTTCTTAATTCTATTCCTCGATTTGTGTTTATATCAGGTGATTGATTGGTGTGTTTTGGGAGTAGCTATAAAGATAAAGTTGCGTTGGATATACATGGCAGATCAGAAGCGTTTGGAATCTTTCAGAAGACGCTGAAGGAGGAAGGGTTAGTTGGTGCGCCGATGCAGCTTAAGATTACGAAGGCGGCTGGGGGGTTTGCTTCTAGGCTGTGAGGTGAGAGCATGCAGATTGGAAATTCGGAATTTATTTTCACGTTGCTATGAAGCAGGTGATCTCATGTCTTTTTGAGGATTCATTTCGTCCTAGAGATAACGAATGAGATATTATCTCTTGAAAACTCAGGGGGGGCTTTTGCGTAAGTGCATTGGTTGAAAGTCAAGAAATACAGTAAGTACATGCATGTACTTTGGATTTGCAATTTTTTATTTCATCAGTTTCTCGGTTTTCTCGATGCATAGTCACGTTTGTGTTTCCGTTCCTGGCCCCTGGGTGTCCCTTCCCAATTTAGTATGAAGACAACATCGCTTGCCCGTTCCTTCCCTTCTCAACTCTCCACAAAGTTTTTCAATTGGACTTGGCTTTCACGCAATTTCTTCCAAACTCTATCCCAATTCCTCTGGCAAAAACACACAAACTCTTCTCTACAATTGTCCAAAGTTTTGTCAGTAGTTGACAGTGTCCTCTGTCTGCGGGATTGATATTACTTAAGGTCAACGATAGTTTTCGACTCGTCGTTCGACCTGCAGACTCCATATTCACCTCGGAATTTCTCTCAGCCACTTAGAGGCTAGATACTCAATATCAGCATAGAACTTTCTACAATTGCCTCGTCACTCTTTCCGAGACACATCTAGTCACCTACCACTTGAAGACTTCATATGGCCTAGCAGAGAACAAACTTCTCACTGTATGTTAGCAAATGAAATCACCGATCTTCCCTCTCTGCAGTACTTTCTCCGCTCATGCCTACTAATTACATCCTAGTACCAAGAAATGGAGTCTCCAAGTGAATATTTCAGCGCTCGACACAGCGTTGATGGCTCCGGTCCTTCCGTACACGACGATTATTTTAGGACCACCCTCTCGACGGCCCCAATAACCGAGCAGCTCCATACTCCTATTACTTCACGTACATCACATATCCGCGAGTCATCCTGCTCGAGTTCTCCCAAGTTGATACAGATTATCACTACTTCCGAGGTCTGTGAAACCCCGGAGGCCTTCTCAGACGCTTCTCCAAGCTCTCAGAAGCTCAGTCCTCCTTCTATTGCACGTCGACGTGCCCATCGTAGATCATTCATGAAGGGAGGTGTCGTTTCGATGGCATATAACGAATATGGCGAACTTGTTGATGCAGATAAACTTCGTAAGAAGCAGAACTCGGTTGATCTGACTGTGGTCGAACTTCTCCGGGTAATCATCAAAGCATATCACCACGATGTAAGTCAATCCTTGTGAGGGAACACCTGATATTCAATGGAAATCTTCGGCATCCTGGTCAAAGCAGAATCATGAACAATAATCCTACTCTTTCATTGGCAAAATAGTGGAAATCTTGAATGAAATATGTTCGGGTACTGACAGCTTTCTAGTCTAGAAACAAAATGTGCGACGTGATGCTGGAAGAAATGAGTGACTTCTCATTCCTGCTCAATGACGGCACATTCAAATGGCAGCCAAATCTCTCATCGTGGATCTTTCAATATCCATCAACCAAAGATCTTGAACCAACAAGCACTCCAGATTTGCCGCTCTTCCCAGTCTCTCGAAATCCACCACGTGTTCTTGAACTTGGTTGTGGCGATGGAATATGGTGCTTGCGAGCTAAGAACGAGAACCCTAGCTGGGTCGTTCACGGCTTGGATGATTCGAATCACTGGCTGTGCGTCCACGAGGATCTCAATTTGAAGTGCGTTACCTTGCGAAAAATCGATGGATTTTATTGATTTTTCAACAGAGATTTTATGATATCGGAGGTTCCATGCAAAGCAGAAGATTACTTTGGCTGTGTCAAAGTGACAGAATCACACCCCGAATTCACAGTACGAAACCTCAATCAGATTCTGTACCACCAGAATCCCTTGCCCACAGACTATTATGGTTTGGTCCGTGGGAGAGACGTTTTCGACAGAGTAGAAAGCTATATTAGTTTTCTTGATGCAGTCCGTTTGTGAGTGTTTATTTCTAGCATGAATGAAGAAAGTCTGACATTATTCAGAGTGCTTCAGCCAGAGGGCGTTGTCGAATTTATAGAACTTGACCCAAGACCTCGAATCGAACTCGTTGGACCAACGATCCCGCCTGAAAGTTCTTATAAGACCACAGCCTGCACAAATTGGTCGAATAAGATTGTAGATCGCTTTGAGGAGTCAGTAGACATGGAGTTAGCGACTACAGCTCCAAAGTGGTCGGCTAGGGTAAATGAACATTTAAAAGCGGGTCTTCGCCCCAAAGATGGAATTCCAGCAACGAATTTGAAATATTGGTTGCAAACCGCTGGGTGCGTATTATATCAAACCAGATGATCAAGTGATTATGCTAATTCCTGTATCTAGCTTCTACGATGTGAAGCAAGTAATTTTACGGCTGCCTATCGGAGGTAAAACCACGACAGGCCAGAAATTAAAGAATGTCATATTATGGCAGATGGAGCTGGAAAATGCTATTCCAAAAGTAGGTCCTTTTCAATTCAAGCAATTCGGCTACTAATTTCCGACCTTTTCAAGTTGAAAGCAGAACTACCTGCCGCGGAAGTCAACGAGATCGAAAGTGGACTGTATTATTTGAACCTCCACATTGTGACCGGACGCAAACCACCAAAGCCCCGTACTGGCGATTTGCTTGCGGATGGAGCGAGACAAGAAATGTCACCTTCTACCTATGATACAATGGCAAGGCTGAACGATACGAAATCTGGTAATTGGAAGCGGTTAGTAGAGCAAAATAATTGCTTCCATGTATTGTCCTTTGGCAAACCAGACTGACGCTTTTATCCAGGTTCGACTCAAACAAGGAAGCAAACATAATTTTGAAGAGTTTTACGACATTACGAGGTGTGCCAGGTGAGATTCCGGAAGATAAGGCATTCTGTGGGGCAATGAAGCTTGAATTGTGAAGGGTGGTGATGAGATAGATGATTGGAAGTATTTATAGACAGACTCCGACTCAGAAAATGTTCATTTGCCATGAGCTCGGGAGGATTGCAGGTATAGGAATGGCTCAGGGAAGGAGACATATCGGGCAATGAGCATGATTGAGGAAATTAGCTTAAAATTGGTTTAGACTGACCGACACATTGAACAATGAAAGAAATTACAAGAAAGACCTTGCTGTATCATGAACTTCGAGGCTAATTGATAACTTTGGTATTTATCAAGAGCTTCAAGCCCCATGGGTAATTTGGTGGGCTGTAAGGGAATGAAAAAAATCAGAAGAGATAAGGGGAATCGAAACCAACTTCTGAATTTCCCACTTGAGATACACATTAGCAATGTTTGAACGTATCTCTTTTGATTTGATAGAGTAGTCAAGGTAAGTAAGTCTGGGTATGCAATCTCATCTGTTCTGTCCTGTTCTGTCCCCGCCGAGCCGCAACCAACACGCCGCCCAAGAAATCATCGATGCCTGCCTGCCGCCATACATCCATCCATCCATTCATTCATTACAGTACCAAATTCCAAACAATCCAACCGAAAAATCCATCCACCCACCCGCCAAGACCCTCCATTCCTGCCTTCATTTATGCATTCCATCCTTCATCCCACAATCCGCAATCCGCAATCCGCCACCCTATATCCTATGGTCTTGAAAAACTCAACGAACTAACGAGCTAATGAGCAAGCTAGCCATCCTGCAGCCCGCCTGCCTTGCCTTTCTGTGCAAATGAAGGAACCATGAACCATGAGTTGAACCGAAACCAAAACGCCGCCCTGAGTCCCCTGCCCGGCACGTAAATGCCTTTCCTTTGTTCTTTGGTTCCCTGGTGCTTGCTTGCCTGATTTGTATAATTGTGAAAAAAATTGGTAGATTCAACTACCGCCCGAATCGCATCGCTATGGAGGAGAGTAAGAAGGAGAAAAAAGATTTCGAACTTGGGATGGATGGATAGATGAATTTGCTTGGTTCTTCGATATGATATGTCTGAGAGACATGTTTCGAAGGAGATGTTTGTCTGTTTGTATGTGTGGTATAGGTTGCTTGGGTGTGATGTCTTGTTCATTGCGTACGTATCCGTCGTCTCTCGTAGCCAGGACATGTTGAGGGGGTAGGAGGGATAGGAGCGCAAGGGGAAGAAGAAAGATTGGGAGAGAGGCCTGGGAGAAAAGGGCATATATTGATTGATTAGGTGGTTTCCCATCCCCAGACTGTGGAGAGGAAGTGCGCCATGTTGACGCGCTTGCTGCGCATTTCTATCATCCAGGGGTGTTCGAGCATGCGCCAGGGCGAGGCGCGGCGGTCGGGTTTCTTCTCGAGGCTAATGGCCTTGTTAGCTTTGTGTGGAAAATAAAGAGGTGTGGGGAATAAAGAACTTACCAGCATTCGATAAAATACTTGAAGTTGTCGCTCCATTTGATGCCCGCCTCAGGCTCATCTTTCAGTTTGGGAATAGGCTGCCGCACAATATATGTTAGGAGATCGATCAGCCCGGCACGAGGCTGCATTTCTGTGCCATCTGCTGGGAACGGGAAGCGGTGCTGGGCGACTTCGAGAAGAGTGACACCCGTACTCCATACGTCGGATGTGATTGTGTAGCTTTGTCCCGTGATGCGTTCGGGAGCCATATAATATGATGTACCAATGAAGGTGTTTGCATCGCCCTTGGTTCCGAACTCACCACTGACACCGAAATCGCAAAGCTTGACTTGACCATCTCGGCAAAGGAGGATATTGCTAGGTTTGATATCGCGATGAATAATCTTCTTGCTGTGAAGATAGGTCAAGCCGTTCAGGACACCTTCCGCGACTTTTCCCAGAACCTTTTCACCGGTTCGGCCACCGAGTTTCTTTACTTCCCGGTAGATGCTATCGAGTGATCCACCTTCACAAAACTCCATAGCAATGGATATGGTAGCCGTGCTCGGCTCAACAAAGGCTCCATAGTAACGACAGATATGCGGGTTAGAGCAGTCCTTATTGAAGCCTAGCTCTCGAACGATTTGTTTCTTGACATCGGGATCGGGGTTGGTGGTAATTATCTAAGGAAAAGCGGTTAGTTATGAGGGGTAAAAATGGGGAGGATACGTACCTTTAGCGCAAAGACAATTTTTCCTCCTTTGAGCATGCATCTTGTGACAGCTCCACCAGCTCCCTCACCCAGACTCCCTAATTCCTCAATTCTCTTCTCCATACTTGCTACCCGCCAACCCTCATCATCTAATTCTTCCACATCCAAAGTTCTTCCTTTCTCCAAGCTTTCCAAACTTAATTTTTCGAACCCATCAAGTCCATTCATACTCCCATCACGCTCCATCCCCGCCCCACCCTCGCTGTGATTAGAGTATAGAGACCCAACAGCTGATGAAGGATCTGGCGTTCCTCTTGCTGGTTGTTGTAAGCCATATTGAGATGCGAATGACAATGCCGAATACTGCGAACCTGCAGATGTTGGGCCGCTAGCTCTTCCGTCTAGAGGCCCAAAGCTCCCTGACCTTGAATGTGCTGCGCTACTCTCGCTGCCCCCACTTGCTGATTGTCCAGTCCCCGGCAGTATATTTGACCGGCCATTTTGTAATGTTTGCTCATATGGTGTTTGACTGCTTCCCATGGGTGTTGCAAGCTGTAATCTAGGCAGCGAAGGCCTCGACGAGACTTGGCCTGGCATCTGTAAAGACAGACCTCCCGGTTGAGGTCCGCCGCCAAGGGGTTTGACATTTGGAGAGGGGGGTATCGCAAGACCTAATCTGGGCGTTCTGGCACCAGAATTTCGACCGCCAGGAATCGGGGGACGGAGCAAGGGAGCGGGAGAAGACATGTTCGGAGGAGTTTTGAGATTTGTGTTGTTTGGAGGCTGCGATGGATTAGCATTCTTCTTGTTCCTGTCTTTGAGCATGAGGGACCGATAATCGTAAGACACGTACATATTGCGCACCTAGTGCAGGATCAGGCACTCCAGACAAGGCTGTATTCTCCGGAACCCGTGATACACCGTCACTGGTGTTTTCTGCAAAGCTGTTCTGCTGTTGCATGGGCGCTGCAGTCCACCGCTGCAGCAATCCGTCTAGCAGGCGTGAAAGACTTCTATGCTGCCGTGATCAGGCCGAAGAATGTCATATGACAATGAACCGCGATCACGTACAGAGAAGATAGAAAAAGCGTCGCGGTCTGGAAGTAAGGTCGTTGTTGTCTGCAAAGTTGCTCGAGGTGGAGGTGCGTGGAGGTCGAGGTGGGTGAGTGTATTCGTAACGTCGGCTCCGGCTCAGGCTCAGGCGAGAGTGAAACTTGTCGTCACTGGCCCAGGAAGCTCTGGCGGCTAGAGATAGGAGACCAAGAAACGAGGTAACGCAGGTCTTAGTTGACTCAAGACTCGAGAGTAGCCCCCAGACCAAAAGATGATGAAGCTCAGCAGACGGGGCTTGCAGGTAATAAAGGAGGATCAATAATCTTGGCCGATGGAATGGCTCAATTGATGGCGGTTTGGGGTCGAAGTGGTGGCCGTCATGCACAGCTGCTGCAAGGAAGAACTTGGGGTCGAATTCGAATGCGCGGAACCCTGTGGTTTTTAGGGATTTTACAGCCCGGCAGCCCAGCAGCCCAGCCTACCACGGCTCAGGACTTCCAGGACTCGGTCTTGAAACCGTCGCCAACACTCACCAGCGGGGGCGATGGAGGCAATCGCGCTGCTGACACGACGTGTGCAGTTCCTGGGCCTTTTTGACGGCGGCTGTCCCGACTGCTCATCGACCGACAAGTGTTCGAACAGATACACTGGCACGCTGGTCCTAGCAGAGGGTGGTCAGAGAACAGTAACACAGACCGAATCACCGAGAGCGATATCAGTGGCAGAAGCAAGTCTACAGTAGGTCCAAGAGCATTGTGCGGGTGCGAGTGCCAGTGCTGGTGCTGGTGCAAGTGCAGTGGGCGGGAGTGAAGCATGCGTAATCAGTTGCAGCGCAGACGCCGTGTTGAAGTAACGCCGGCCTGTTCGAGAAAGAGTCACGACCGGAGCATTGGAGCACTGCAGCAGAGGTTGTACGGCGATAGTGAGTGGTCACAATGTAGCAAGCTCGCAGTGTTCAGCAGCTCTGGTCCAGCAGATCGCCAACGTAGTACTACTGTATCGGTGGGGGGATCTAGAATTTGGCATCAGGAGGCAAGCCGAGATGGGAGGGGAGGTGAGATTGATCCTTTAAGCTTCAGTATGTATACTTCGTACAGATCCAGGGTCGAGTTAAGCGGTATAGACTGTCCCTACAGTACCATACGATACTCTATATGGCGCTATTCAGGGGAATCAGGGGCAGCCAGCAGCTAACTCAAGCCAAGATTGCCGTCAGTCTTCACATTGATTAGCCAAGGCTTCCAGAGACTTGAACCCTAACGGACACCCTCATGCAGCCAACAAGTTCGCCTCCTTTTCACGTTGACGAGGCTTCCAGGAACCCACCACATGACATGGCCACCAGAGCTCTAGATGAACTATGCCCTCTAGCCCGAAAGTATATCATTACCTAGGTACGGAGTACCAAAACCCAGAACCCGGAACCTAGACACAGCTATGCGGAGTACAGGTCCGTCAAGATGCCACGGCCCAGCAAACGACAGCTCCGTCCCACACGCCTTTCACCCTCACGCCTCTCACCGTTTTTTTTTGCCCATGAGGCCCACGATCATTGGTGGCCAGGTGGCACTTCGTTGAAAGATGGCTGATGGCTGATATCGGAGGTGACGATGCAGAGACATCAGCTGTTAGTAATTCTTCCGAGCCCCCTCATTCGACGCCTTCCGACGTGAAGCCCACACTTATCCTCGACGTCCCTCCCCGCGGTCGGCTCAGAGGTCGCCTTGCCGAGTCCCGCTGGCCTTGTTTGTCGGTCTGTGAGTGGCCGTGATCATGTTTCAAATCAAGCCAACATTCTGGCGGTTGTGCGGACCCCTTGAACACTTCCCGAGCGTTGCCGCGCGCGTACGGAGTAGACTACCCTGTCAAAAAAAAAATAGCATCGCTTTCCACAAAAATCGTTCATGCATCCAACAATATAACAATGCCTGCAGAGAAGGTCCATGCAAAATCTGCGACGACCAGTCGCCCATCTGATGATGAACACGACGCATCTGATTCTTCTATGCAATCGGCATCCAGCATAGACTCAGCCAGTGACACTGATGCAGAATCCGATTCTCTCGACAGCCGTGCAGCCCGCAAACGAAGAAAGACATCGTCTGGTGACGACGAGCCTCAAATCCCAATCTCTTCAGTACCCTCCCGAATAAAAGCAAAATTGCAAGCCACTGCGCCATCCAAACTCACGAGCAATGGAACCATATTGGCTCCAGTGGATCCTCAAACGAGTTTCGCATCGCTGACTGTGAGGCCGTGGCTAGTTGCATCTCTGAGTGCTATGGCCATAAAGAGGCCTACGGGAATTCAAAAAGGATGCATACCAGAGATATTGAAGGGACGAGATTGCATTGGAGGTAGTCGCACGGGTTCCGGGAAAACGGTAGCTTTCGCAGTCCCAATACTTCAAAAATGGGCAGAAGATCCATTTGGAATCTTCGCCCTGGTTTTGACACCGACGAGGTATGTTATTTATAAGGGCAAAGAGGGTTTTGCTGACCTGTTATAGGGAGCTTGCGCTACAAATTTACGAACAATTCAAAGCAATTTCGTCACCTCAAACGCTGAAGGCGGTTTTAATAACTGGCGGGTCTGATATGCGACCGCAGGCCACCGCTTTGGCCCAGAGACCACACATTGTCATTGCGACTCCGGGGCGATTGGCTGATCACATACGAACCTCTGGGGAAGATACGATATGCGCCTTGCGTAGAGTACATATGGTGGTTCTCGATGAAGCAGACCGATTGCTAGCTGGTGGAAGCGTTGGAAGCATGCTACCAGATGTTGAAGAGTGTCTCTCGATTCTCCCACCTCCGGTGAAAAGACAAACTCTTCTCTTCACGGCTACTATAACACCTGAAGTTCGAGCCTTGAAAGAGCTCCCACGGACTCCAGGAAAGCCACCGGTTTTTGTGTGTGAAGTTGATACCCAAACACTTGCAATTCCTGCTTCTCTGAAGCAAATGCATGTCCAAATACCTGTTACTCACCGAGAGCATTATTTGCATATGTTTCTTCTTACTGACCGCAACCTCCCAAAATCCGTCATTATATTTTGCAATCGCACATCCACAGCCGATTATCTAACTCATTTGCTACGACTGCTCGAACATCGAGTGACAGCATTACATTCGAAGCTACCGCAACGGCAGAGAATTGATAACTTGGGTCGATTCCGAGCCGCAGCCGCACGTATTCTTGTCGCCACCGATGTTGCCGCACGAGGTCTTGATATACCAGAAGTTGGACTCGTCATCAATTACGATATTCCCCGGGACCCCGATGACTACATCCATCGCGTTGGACGAACAGCCAGAGCAGGTCGGAAGGGTGAGTCTGTCACATTCGTCGGGCAGAGAGACGTTCAACTCGTGCAGGCAATTGAGACGCGCGTGGGAAGGCAAATGGAAGCCTGGGAAGAAGAGGGCGTGAACTTGGAGACCAGAGTGATTAGGGAAGCATTGAAATTAGTAGGAGAGAAGAAGCGCGAGGCGATGTTAGAGATTGAGGAAGGGAGAGAAGTAGGTGGAAAGCGAAAAAGGGGGATGCAGAAATTGCGGAGCACCTAGAGATACCCTACCTACCTAGTACGAGCACAAGAATAAAAAAGCTCGGAAATCAAAACCTCCATGTCAGAAACCTACAACGTTCGTAATTTCTTTTTTCTTTTCTCTTACTGTACCTAATACCAGTATCTTCATCTCCGCCAAGCCTATGGTGCGTACTGCGTATCTTCAACTATGGAATACCCCGCCGAGCCCCTTTTACCCGACTAGGCACTCGTTTATCCCTTCCAATAAGGCTAGCAAGCTCGCAAATCGCTCGCTTGGCCACCGACAGACACCACTTCTAATAAATTAGCGCGGGGTAAATGTACCCATTCCATCTAAGAACCCTTCTTTTTCCACCTCGGTACACGTGCGCGTGTAAATGGTTAACCTTAACCTTCATTCATTTCAAAGTACTTAGTAACCGACAACAGCTCTTACTTGAGTTCTTCTTCCTCGCTGAAGTACAAGCGCCTAACTTCTACTCCCTTCTCTACGATTGTTAGCGCTCGCCTGGCTCGCTTTTTAGTGTACCTAGCAAAGCAGCAAGCCAGCACAATACTCGTACCACAGTAGCTTTTCGCAAAATCTTCAACGTACCTCATCCTCGTCTTGTTTCAATCAGACCGACCTGAAAGAGGAGCAGGAAGAATGGCGGAGGAAAGATTATTGGGTAATGGAACGGACGCAGGGGAATCATCGTCGTATCGGTCGCAGAAGGCGACGAGGGAGTCGCTTTCTGTTGGGGAGAAGGTGGGTGTTGTGGGGGCGATTTTTGGTGTTTGTGAGTTTTGTTTTGTTTTCTTTTGTTTTTTCGGGTTTTAGATTGGAGGGGTATAGTGAAAATTACAGTTAACTTCTGTGGTTTTGGATTGGATTGGAGGGGAATGAAGGGGTATGGATTTTTTTTCTAAATGTTCCAGCATGACGTAGATACTTTTGGCTGGAGATGGGAGCAAAGTTACCTGCGCATTTATTATTGCGTGATGTTAGCAAATATTGAAGCTGACGTTTTGTCGGATTTGCAGTAGGAAATGCCGTCACGGCTTTATTTACAGGGTTTTTAAGATCCAAGGAGAAGAGGCCCAAGAGCTATTTTCGCTATGTGGGCCTTACGGCTATAAGAAGCTTGACGAATACAATGAGTGTGAGGCAGCAGCAGTATGTATTTTCCCCTTTCCTTCTTTTTTCATTATTGTTGCTGTCTAGTTTGATTTTATTAATGGGAATATTGGGATTTTATGAGGAAAAGAGGGGTTAGTGAACCGTGACAATTAAGGACATTTTGCTGATATGAAGTCATCACAGTTTTCTCATCCCACCAACTGATGAATCCTACCTTGTTGCGTGCAAAGCTCGAGGCGTCGAGCCGCAAAGCGAAGTCCTAGAAGATGGGACTCAAGCGCACTGGATAGGTGATCCCAAAGCCTCTCAAATAATTATTAACTTCCACGGTACGTCTCGCCCCCTTTTCTCCCTCCCCATCTTCACCTCTACCACATACACCAACAACAAAACCACTATCCACAAACAAGCATTCTAACACCCTACCCCCAAAAACAGGAGGCGGCTACACCGTCCCCGCCTCACCAGCCATGTACGAATTCCTCTTCCAAATCATCACCCTCCTCACCACCCAAGGAAAATCCGTCGCCTGCCTCTTCCTCTCTTACGACCTCGCCCCGGCGCCGCTACCCACGACAACTACAACAAGCCTCTCAGCTCCTAAACCACGTGCTCACCACGCTCTCCATCGCCCCCTCTTCCATTTTATTAATGGGCGATTCCGCCGGCGCAAACCTCGCTCTCTCCCTACTCTCCCACATTGCCCATCCGCACCCCTCTACCTCCCCCGCCATCCCAATTGTGAAACTGGCCCAACCACTTAAAGGATTAGTACTAATCAGTCCCTGGGTTTCTTTCGATCTATCAGCAGATAGTTTCAAGAGAAACGCGTATAAAGATTGCATTACCACCAAAGCGGGCACGAAATGGAGCTCGGCATTCTTGGGGGAGGAGTGGCCGCATCACAAGACGGCCGATAGGTATAATCAGGCTTGTATGGCGGATCAGGAGTGGTGGGTCGGTGTTGGGGGGAATTTGGAGGGTGTTTTGGTTGTGGCGGGGAGTGAAGAGGTGCTGGTGGATGGGATTAGGGGGTTTGTTGAGGGGGGGTTTAGGCGGTATGTCTTTTTTCTCTTCTCTTTCTTTTTTGTAACTTCTTGATGCTTGTGGGTTGAGATTTAAGTGCGGTGCGCGCGAGAGAAAGAGGAATTTGCTGATGTGTTTGTTTTATAATACAGGGGCATCGGGGAGAACAAAGTTGAGTTTCTGGTAGTAGAGGGAGAGTATCACGATCAGCCGAGTATAGATCTAGAGCTGGGGTATAAGGAGAAAGATGAAGGTGTTACGGCGAAGGCTATTAAGGAGTGGATCGCTAGTAAGCTTTGATTTTTTTAGGTTGCTTGTACAGGTGGTCTTTCGTAGGTTAGATAGCTTGGAAAATCATTTTCGTGAGCTTTTCTTTGTGTGAGGCTTTCTCCTTCTATAACTGCTATTTTCGTATTTCTTATAGAAGTAAGTGCTTTGCTCATATTTCATTGGAAACGTCTCTCCTATAACTTACTCACCTCTACTTCACTTCTTTTCTTCGCACATCTCTAATTAATATATCTTCTCATTACACACGACTCTCTTCTTATAAAAGTACCTCTCCTCAAATAAATTTAATCTAGCCGCTCAGTGGCATCTTTTAACCTTAAAACTTTGACTTTTGTTTATTCACACATCAAATAAATTTGACGGAAATGGTGAATACTTAGTTGTGCAGGTTTAGGGAGACGATGATTACTAGGACTTCAACTATCACCCCCCGGAAGCTTCGGATTCCCCAACCCCTCACCACTAGCCACGGCCCCAAACTCCACACCCCCATTCCAAACCCTCGCAATCCTCCTCGTCTCACTAATATTCCCTATCGGATCACTCCCCGGCATCAACAACACCAAATCCGCCCTGTACCCCTCCTCCACCCTCCCCCTATCCCTCAACCCATGCCACCTCGCCGCTTCCACCGTCGCCGCCCTCAAAACCTCTACAGTGCTCATCCCCGCTGCTACTAAATTCTCCATCTCCCAATGCAGCGTTACGCCCATGGGAATCGGCTTGATGAAAGGAATATTGGTGACGGAATCGGTGCCTACGAGAATCGGCACCCCTGCATTGTGGAGAGCGAGTACGCTTGCTGAAGCTGCGGTGTAGTTTGGTGGTGCTCCTCCAAAGGGGACTTGCGGGTTTTGGAAAAGTGTGTGAGCGATGTTAAGTGTGGGTGTTACGTGTTGCTGTTGCGCTTTTATCGTAGCGATTAATTCGGGTGTTAGTGCTGTGTCAAAAACTATGTGTTGAAGCCCGTTTGTTTTTGATAAGATGGCTTTGGAGTAAGAGAGGAAGTCGACGGCGTGAGTCATGGCTTGTTTTCCGCGTGCGTGCGTGGCGGCTACGATTGCGGTTTGTGTTTCTTGAGAGAGGCCGTTGGGTTCGGAGATGAGTTTTAGGTATGAGGAGCCGTTGTTAAAAACCTCAGAGACGAAAAGGGGTGCTTGTGTAGGAGAGGTGATTAATTCATTGAGGGGAGTGTTGAAGAGGAGTGCGTGGGAGGTGTTTGGAGCCATGGCTGGGAAACCGGCGGTGATGAAGGTGGTTAGGCCGGGGAGGTTGAGCAGGCTAGAGCAGAGCGTGTAGTTTAGACAGCTCATTGACATGGCGGTTGTTACACCGTAGCTGCTTAGGGCTTCGAGGTCTGTTAGAGAGGTTGGGTGCACGTGGCTGTCGATGAAGCCGGGGAGGAGGATGCCGTTTTGACCGTCGATGATGGTGGTTGCTGAGGGGTTAGGGGTGGGGGAGAAGCTGATGAGGCCGTTGGTTATGAAGACGGTACGTGGGGACTGGATGTCGTGGCCGGAGAAAATGCGGACGTTGGTGAGGGCTGTTGTTGTCGTTGGTGAGGAGGGAGTAAAGTTTCGGGCTTGGATGATGCGGATTCGTTGTTCGATTGAGGGAACTATATGAGATGGGTCTCTTGTTTGGAACTCGGCGAAACACGCTTGAATACTAGTAGTAAACAATGAGGCAAGTAGCCATATTTGGAGAAGATTGAAATTCATTTCGAATTAAAGCTGGGAAAGAGCAGAAAGACACCAAAGGAAGATCTTGATCGGCTTGATCTAAATTTTTCAGAGGGAGAGTTGCCACTTAATACCTGCGAAGAAATTGGGTTCATGACTAGAATATACATGTCTTAATTGGCGATGGCTGAACATAACCGTGATCCAAAAAAGTTTAGAGTACGCCTGTTGTGCAGCCTGTGCCCTCCGACGCACCTGGTCCCGGTGCATTTGAATTCCGATTTCCCAGTTCTCGAGCCGAACACCGAATTCTCATTGCTACTCTCTTGTCGGTGGCAGTTGAAAGTGATTTCGATAATGCCGATGCCAGAAGAGGAGTCCTCTGCGCCAGCTGGCGGGGTAATCTGTTAATATCTGTTTCGAGACTAGTGTACGACGGCTTATGCCCCCTGAGATGCTGGGACTTCGGCTCGGGGCGTTCAGAATGCCTGTAACCGCGAGCTACGGAGTACCCATATCTAACAACTTCTTGCGAAAAAACAATATAAGATAATAATACTACGGGTTTTAAAGAAGGCGGACATTTATTAGAGCCCGCCACTTAATTTGATCAATTTCAAATACTAAGAACCAAACTTTGCGCTTTAATTTCTAGTCCTCTCCGCTGTCTAATGTAGACCCTAGATCTCTAAGGACACAGTCAAAAGACTTCAAAAATGAAAAATGCGCACAAATTTTTATTTAAAAGAAACGCAAATATAGAAACATAACGTCCATCCCTGCGTGCCGAAAAAATTGATAGGTACTTTGACTTGAAGCATCTTAAAATTTGTGCACACCTCAATATCTCCTATATTTTTTTATACCTTGTGTTCCGTGGCCACTCCCGGACACCCTGAACCCCTCCCACTAGAAAATCACAGCAAAGGGGAAAAAAGCAAAGTGTTTAATGAAGGGGATCTTAAAGAATGTCAAAGTGCTTGTATGCGAGAAGCTAGATGGAGCCACGATCACAGCCCAGTTGAAGGAAATTAAAGACGCGATCGAGATGAAAGACATGGTAAAAACTGGATAGTAAAAGGGAGGGGAAATGATCAGTCTAATAGATTGAGTTTAGGACGAGGTAAGGAGACCTGGACGTTTGATATCTTGGAAATCCGAAATGTCGACCAGTAGAGTAACTTCTACTACGACTTGCTCATACGGGTGAACGCTCCGCAATGCCTTGACAGCCTGCTTCATGACGTGTGCCGATGATACTCGGAGACTTTGCACAGCTCGCCTGGTATTTCAATGAAGGGTTTTGCGCGGTCGCTTGGTCTGAATTGGTCCGTTCCGAGAACCTCGAAGCAGCAGTGCGAGCACATCCCTCCTGGACATTGGCCTGGCCCGGTTTCGAAGATCGCATCTTTGCAGGTATGCAGATGGGACACAGGCACATGAAAAATCAATTTGAATCTGGGGCTCTCCATGTTGCGCGATTCGGCTAGACAGCCGGGTTATGATCAGAGAAGGAGCTTGAAATTTGTGAGCTGTAGGACAAGGCACGACTCACGCGACGCTAGCAGGGCCGAGATCGGCCAAGCAGAGCGCGTATAGAACGAGAAGTCACTGTGACTGTTCTTATGATTACTGTAATGACCCGTCGGGGCTTCCCGTTCCGCCGATCGCCGATAAAGAGACGGACATTCATTTCCATACGTCCTCACTCACTTTTCTCAACTGATACAAGGTCGATATATTCCGATCAGAACTCAATAAGAAAGATCAGTATGACAACCACACCACAACTGCGTGTCCTTTTCTTCGACGTCTTTGGGACGTGTGTAGCCCAGAGGACGCCAGTAGCGGACGAGCTATGGAGAGCGGCTCGAGAGGCGCTGGAGTCGGATGTGTCGTCGATTAGTAGTGAAGTCCGAACCAAGGCGACGAAGATGGTATGCCCCAGCCAGTTGAGCACTCCCATAAAATATAAATTAATTTCTTTTGCAGTCATACGAGCAGTGGTTCGAGTTCGGAGGGGTCGGTGGCTAACGAAATAACATTATCGCAAATCTAAGTGCTAACAGGAGCAGGAATGGAACAAAGAGGGGGACAAATTCGTTCGCGGTAGTATCGCAAAACACGGCACCGTAGACTGGAGAGCAGTCGACAAGCATCGTCTTGAATTACTGCCTAAACTCCTCGCACACCGCGGCCTGATTATTCTACGCGAAGACGGCAGCACCTCAGAGCTCCAAGTCGGAGAGGGTTCGCTCTGGAACGAATCGCAACTCAAACATCTCGGCCTCGTCTGGCACCGTCTAACCCCCTGGCCCGACACCTGCCGTGGCTTGGACTTGCTTAATAGGCAATTCTCTACCGTAACCCTTAGCAACTCTTACAACGACTTACTAGAACACCTGGTAGCGCATAGCAGCATCCCCTTTACGCGTATTTACTCCGCCGACATGTTCCAATCCTTCAAGCCGAACCCCAAGGTATATCTTGGAGCGGCAGAGAAGATGGGCGTAAAGCCCGAGGAGTGTGGGCTTGTGGCCGCGCATCTAAGTGATTTGAAAGGGGCGAAAGCGTGCGGATTCTATACAATATATGTTGACAGACCGTTGGAGGAAAAAAACCCAGAGTTGCGAGAGGAAAATATTCCGGATATGTGGATTAAAGAGGATGAGGATGGGTTTGTTACTCTTGCTGAGCGTTTAGGAATACAAGTTGGTTAAATGATTGTCAACAAACATGTCTATAGCTTCCACAGGGATGGACGTTATATGTGTATATCATCCGCTTCGGGTTCACTCTTGATTATTTCCCACCACCAGTAAATTATCTTCTAGAAGTGTTCAAAGAAACTCGCGAGGAAAGTCAATTAACAAACATCCTACGTAAAAGTAGTAAAAGTAAAAATCATCGCCCTCATATATATGGAAATGTTATAGATCTAAATAGCTTTAAGTTTTAGAATCTATTATAAACACCTTCCTTCCGATCCGATCGATGTTATATGGTATCACCATTCACCCATCCACCCATTCATCCATCTCCTTCCTATTATCCAAACTCCGAAAAAACCCAAAGAAAAGAGCAGCACAATGTACTCCTGAAAACTCCCCCTATTGTAAATCCAAAATGCAAGAAAGATGAATCAAACGCTATGCAGTAAAAAATGCGTTCGCGAAAATATTCAAAATGATATGCCAAAATCCTATCCATCTTACAATGCTCGCTGACTGCCGATTCGAGAAACGATAAGGAGGCTTTTATGCCCCTGTGGAAATAGCTTGGCTACCCGTTTGCGTGCGAGTAAGTGTTATTGTTACCATGCTTGAATAGCTTATGGATGGCTGTGGGGCTGCGGTCGATGCTGCGGACCCATCGTCCGTAGCTGAGGCCGCGGATCCACCATCAGTTGCTGAAGCTGCAGATCCACCATCAGTTGCTGAAGCTGCGGATCCGCCATCAGTTGCTGAGGCCGCGGATCCACCATCAGTTGCTGAAGCTGC
>JAAMPI010001153.1:0-18625 GCA_013054445.1 Cudoniella acicularis
AATAATACTAAGGAACCGACTTTAAACGACCTAATTAAGGAAGCTAGACCTATCTAGAGTAGGAATATATCTTTAGAACCCTAGGAAACCCCTCGAGTAGCACGGGATATACGAAGATAGGCTAAGACGATTACCTGATTAGGCGAGCCTAATCTTCTAACTCGTTGTCTATTCTTTAGGAAGTGTTATAGATCTGGTTTAGGGGTCCGGTCAGGACCGATCACGTGACCTCATATCGTATATATAACCTCGTTTCAGACCTCGCCTGAGCTCTTTATCTTAGTATTCTAAGTAATAGAACTACTTTACTGTTAGCGCTGTTATAGGAAGGTTATAAAAGGATTTAAGGAAAAGGACTATACTTTAATACAGGCAGAGCTTCGAATTAAATAGTTAGAAGCTCGGGTTAAGTAGTTAGAGCCTAGTAAAAGATAGAAGGTTTAGACTAGTCTAAATTCTAAGTTTACGGACATTTAGGCTATTAAAGAGGCTTAGATCGATATAGGAGATCGTAGAATTAATAAGGAAGACTCTAATTCGTCTATAGAGTCTACTACTACGAGCGATTATATAGAAGTTTAAGATTCGTAGAGTTAATAGGGTTAGAAGAGGGTAGTCTAGAATTAAGCGAGGTGGCCTATTAGGGGGGGCACGGACTTACTACTTAAATATAGCTATAAATCTAATAGAAGAGATATCTAAATATAATAGATATACTGTTTTAATTATATTAAAATCGGTCGTGATTTATAATCGTAATCGACGATTTAGGGCTCTTTAACTAGTTCTTATTTTTTATTATTACGTATACTTATAGATATATATAGCCTACGAAGGCCCCGGTTAAAAGTCTAGATAACGACCTACTTTTATACTATACCTTATATCACGTGCGTACGCTAAAGCTTTTAGTAATATAGCGCTAAATATTAGCGAGTATCTACTATAATAATAGGCTTTAAGCCCCTGAAGCTATAGCGCTATATTCTGCGCTAGTAGAGGGGGGTAGCTACCCCGCCTAGAATTAAGGGGTCTTTCTAGTCTCTTACTTTTATTTTTATTTTTTTAATTAATATAATTATAGACTATTACGAATATAAGGACTTAATATCGAGTAAAGGCTCTAGGCCTGATATTTTAACCCTATAAGACTTAGATAATAAGAATAGATCTAAGGCACCCCCCCCCTTCCGAGGCACCCCCCCTTTCTAAAGCACCCTCTAAAGCCTCTAAAGCTAAGAGGTCGAACAACTTAATTAGAGCTCGAATAATAGCCTTAACTCTCTTCGAATAACAAATCGAGTATAACCTTATTACTTAAAAGACAGGTATTAGTCGATCTAGCTATTATAAGTTTCGATTAAAGGTAATATTATATAGATAAGACCTAGCTCGTATTCTTAAAGTTTATTATATTAATAATAAAGAGAGGCCTAGGAGGCCTAAAACTAGTATTATAATAACTCTCTTTATTATCGATATAATAACTAAAAACTTAACTACCTAGATATAGTCTTATAAGCGTATTACTAATATAGTTTCTAGGACTCCTAGGTAATAAAAGGTCTCTACTAGTATAATATATTATATTTTAAGAGAAAATAGATAGAGTATATATAAAAGGATAATAAAACCTAGCTTAATAGACGCTTAGATAAGAGTATACTATAACTAGTATATATAATATAAAGACTAGACAATTAAAGACTAAAAGAAGGTGATCTTTTTAGACGAAACTAGTATATAATTAGGAAGAGTTCGTAGCCGAAGGAGGGTATAGAGGAAAAAAGAAGAGACGTTTTACCCTTATATTATTACTCGCTAGTAGAAAGGATTTAGTTAGTTTATATAATAGAGTTGTTTCTCTTAAAATAAGAAGGGTCTATATTATATATAAGAGCTAGAGATAAAGAATAAGAACGCTATATATAAAAAAAGACTTAGATAAGAAGAATAGAGATTAGTATAAGGCTAATAAAGAAGAGTAGGAACTTACTTAGTTGATTTATATACTTTATATAACTTGAAAACACCCTAGAAGAAGAGCTGTTTTCAAGTATACTAAAGAGACTAGGATATATATAATAAAAGAAGAGAAAGATAGTATAAATTAATATAAGTATTAGATAAAGATCTTAATACCTCTCCTTATTCTATTTACGTAAGAGTATTAAAATAAAAGGCTTAATACTTTAGTTTAAGAAGACAATATACTATCTTATATATCACGATATTAGTAGGAAGTCTTTAATCTAGAAAACTCACTTAACCTAAATATAATTAAATATATTTAGATATAGATAAAAAGAGAAACGATAAAACATAGACTAGTAACGTCTTAAAAGTAGCTAAAGAAGGACTAGATTAAGTATTAGAAGAATATATTATAAGAAAAAATCTAGATATAGATTAAGAGAATCCTAAAATATATATAAGAGGTAATTAAATATAAGGGTAATAACTTATATAAAGAGGGTCGAAAAAAGAGATAGTTAAAAAAGAGAATTTATTAAATTAGCTTATTATTTTAATAAGGTATCTTAAGACAGTAATAATATATCTTTAGCTATATAAGATATTAGCTAATCAGGAACATATAATTACTTTAGAGGCCCCTAAGAGACGCCTACGGGGTGCTATAGGGGCTAGAGGCCGTGCTTTAGCGCTATAACCCTATATTTATAATAAGAATTATATAAAATACGCTATATTACCTAGACTTTTAACCGGGGCCTTCGTATAAAGCCTCGTATAACCTCTGTCTAATTGCCTATATATATACCTAGGCATATATATAAACGCCTCTTACGTGAATGTCACGTGTCTAGTAAGGCTAGCTTTAAACATCTAAGAATAATTTATCTTTATACTTTTTTATACCTTTTTTAATATATCGACGGATATTATATAGATCAAGATAATATTATTAATCGTCGAAGAGACTTACTAGACATAACTAACTCTATATTACGGAGTTGGTTCACGTGACCTGTTCTATACGTGACGGCGCTAGGCCTAGCGAGGGTTCGGGTAGAGGTTAAATACGTAATAGCTTCTCTCTTCTCCTTCTTCTCTTCTTCGTCGATTATTCTAAGGAATAGAATACTATTTAGTTTTAACTTCTCTTAAGTACTCTATAACACTTTAGGTTCTACTTACTCGCCTCTATAAGTTAGTTCTACCGAATACGATTATAAAGAATAGTAATAACAAGTAATATATAAGTTTATTTATTACTAGAAATAATAGGATTAGCCGGGCTAAATTCTAATACTAAATAAGTATCTTCTTTTCTTCGTCGTACTCTTTACGGCTATCCTAAGTAGTCTAAAATAGTTAATATAGTATTAAAGAAGATAATATCTCGAGGCTTATTATATAGAGGGTAAAAATAGTATATTATTTAATAAAACCGTAAAAATACCCGAATAAGATTATTATAAAAAAGAAATAGATATTTATAAAATAAAATATAAAATATAATACGAGCTTAATTATTTTTATAAATAGTAATTAAAGAATAAAGATATAAAAAACTAAAAGATAATAATAATAGATTTTATATAATAATATTAAAATATAAAAGAATATTAAATAATAGATTAGTTATTAAGAAATAGAATAATATATATAAATTCTAAAATAAATTTATATTATCTTTTAATAATATAATCGATTATAAGTTTAGAGTTTTTAAAAAATTCTATTTATATTATTTATTACGGCGTTAGTTTACGTGACCTGTTATATACGTGACGGCGCTAGGCCTAAACGAGGTTTCGGGTAGAGGTTAAATACGTAGCTACTTCGCCTTTCCCCTTCTTCTCTTCTTCGTCGATTATTCTAAGTAATTATTACGGCTCTATAAAGGTATTAGGGCCCTGACGTTACGTAAAGACGTATTTATAAGAAGGTGCTATATTATCGAAGAGACTAAGCTAAAGAGAGAAGAAGAGATTCTCCTAAAAGGAGAAGCTCTATTTAACTATATAAATAACGCTAGTAAGCGAAGTAGTCCGTAAGCGATTCCCTAGGATAGTGAGTTATTCGGTCAGTCGTTAAGTTATTAAATCGACGAGCGTCGAATCAAGTTATTAAGTCGACTATTATTAAGTTAATCTATCCTAGCGCTAAGGCGTTGACGAACTAGGTCTATAACATTACCCCTCCCCTTCTAAAAAAGCTTGCCCTTAAGCGTATAAGAAGTGCTATATCGTCGTCTAGCTCGTCGTACGAGTCTCTGCCTTCTTCCTATGCCTTAATCTATTCTACTAGCTCCTAGGAGGTCCTAGTTATACTGAGATCATTGGTTGAGATGAGTATCGCATTGTCTATTTATACATTACATCATACATAGTCCGACCTCCTACGCCATCAATGCAAAGCATTTGTTGCCTGATGCTGTCAACCTACTCCACTGTTAACGTAAAGCATTTGTTATCTGTTGCTCTTCATGTTTAAATGCACCCGTCTCGCTATGTCCCAAATCCCAGTCTATTGTAGACCAGTCCAAGTGATCCATATCAAGATCATAATATGTGGGATAGTCGGGAAATCCGATGTCCACGGTAGGGCATGATTGCCCAGCGCCATGACTGCCTGCGTCTGGCGTTAGTAGTGCTAAGCTGTGTCGAATGGACGATACAAGCTGCGGCGTCTCCAGCAGTTCCCCTGATTGCCGGTATGCTACCTCGCGGGCTTCCCATGCCTGGAGGATCATGTTCGTCAAAAGTTTGAAGAAGATGTTCGTTACAGACAGAATCTCAAGAAGAGCGTGGCAGTTATCATTCATAACTTCCCAGGCATCTGTAGCTTGGGCACTCATTGGTCGCCATTTTAGGTGTTGGATTATCTGAATGTATCCTATGAAAGGGAAGTAAGAATGCACCATCCAGATGAAGCCTTTAGTAAGGGGCGAGGCCATAAGCTTTGTGTTACATTCAAGCATGCGGAGCGCGTAAGAGAGGGCCGCATCGCGCTGACTCTCAGCCTGATGCAAGGGTGAGCCAGAATATCTGAAGTGGTGTTCCACCAAACGGTATTTCGCAAGATTTCCTCGTGTTGTCCAAATGGTCATGAAGTGGAGTGCATTATCCGGGTCGCAGAATTTGAGGCATTTGTCTTCGATCGTCTTCGCAAAGCTGTCCATCTCAGCGCCTTCAGTGTCCTGCTGAGCCTCTGTCTTGATGGGCCTTAGGCCCGGACCAAAAAAGCCAAGGTGGAACTTGGTGTGGCGAACGAAATCCGCAAGCTCACTGCGGCAAACGGCGAAAAGAACGTCAGTCAACTTCCCCTGGACCTGTGGAGACTCTTTCATCTCTTCTCGAAGATCCGAGTCGTTTACGGTGAGAGGAACTCTGCAGTCCCACGTAGGAAGTAGCGATGTGGCGTGCAAGTCGGCCATTTCTCCAATGCGAGCATCGAAAAGTATAAGCGACCACCAAAGCCTTCGGCCCATTTCAGCCTCGAGGGCGGAGCTTTTAGCTAAGATAGCTTCGCTATGAATGCCCATGCGTTGCCCAATACGAACGGCAATACCAAGCATAGAGGACAGAGATTGAGGAGCTGTGGTAGGCCTGACCGAGACCTATCATTGTTAGAAAGAGTGAGTATACATAGCCAATATACTTACTAGATAGAGGTATAACGCCGTCAAGCAGTCGCGATTAGTACTCCGCATAAAGCGACTATTTAGCAGAGCCTGCTGACAGCCGAGTTGGAACTTCGCCAAGAGATCCACCCTGGACGACGCAAACATAGCTCGGCAACCATCCTCGGTGAGGCTTGTAATAGCCATGCAATAAATGCCAAACATGAGCGCCTCTAATTCGGGCTTGATTGTCAAGACATTAGTAGCGGCCTCTATCATCCGTTTTTGCAGGCTGGGTGTGTGGGTGACTTTCAGCAGCGGGTCGACGTTATCGAGGTAGAGCTGCCACAGTTGAAATATCTGAAGTGGTTGGGGGTGCAAGGTATACATGTCGACGATCGTCTGGTGCGAACCAAAACCGAATAGTAGGTGGTCATCATTCTCGATTGCTTGATCCCATGCCTTCTTGAATACAACCCCACGTACTTCATCATCCGAAGAATCGCCATCAGTGCAGTCACGGAACTATTCCAACTGTTAGTCAACAGGACATAGATAAACATAGTGATAAATTT
This sequence comes from Cudoniella acicularis, assembly GCA_013054445.1. NCBI lineage: Eukaryota > Fungi > Ascomycota > Leotiomycetes > Helotiales > Helotiaceae > Cudoniella > Cudoniella acicularis. The sequence goes on from JAAMPI010001153.1 coordinate 6,166, forward strand.
ACCTCTTGATTCATGGTGTGCAACATGCGCCTAGGGTATTTCTGTTAGCTAATGATAGAACATGAAAGGAACTCTTGGAGAGCGCGCACTTAGCCTCACGCACTCTCGGTCTCTCCGAAGTGGTGGTTGCTGCGGGAGACGACACAGCCACCGTGCTTGTTCCGGGCTCATCGTTGGAATCATGGGAGGCCTCGACGTGGAAGTCAGGAGGCTCCTTCTGTACTGCCGCATTGCGATGTGGGTCACGTGGGTGAAGGGGTTCAAACTTGATATTGTGCTGGTTGAGGAGGTCCTCGTACTTGCGAAGACGGTCGAGTAGTTCTCTCTCTGGAAAACGAGGCTTTCGGCGGCGCTGGATCTGGCTTGCTGGGACACACTGCACGCGGGCCTTGACGCAAGTTGCACAGGGATGTTTGTGATCACACCTGACCTTCCGCTGCTGGCAAAGCACACAGGCCTGCTGGCGCCGCGGCCGTGGCCTCGTATCCTCAGCTTGGGGAGAATGGGAGGCGGAGGCGGGAGGCTCTCCTGTGGCTGGCAGCGTCGACATCCTCAGCGCGTGGTGTCCAGGCGAAGGGGTGTTAGTGTTGGTCGGAGATAACGAAGACAAAGCACAGGAGAGCACGAGCACCTACTAGCTTGAGCTCGGGCGCACGTGATATCTGCCATCCCCACTACTGTTACCTAGGTATTCACCGTGCACAAACGGAGGAGTGCATGCTGAGGCTCTGCTCTGCCGGAGGCTCTGGCTCGGATACTTCGCCGTGCAGTGCCAGTGGTGATGCTGAAACCAGGGACTGCACACCTGTCGTGCGTGTGGCGCAGGCTCACGGAGTTGTTACGGTTTCATATCACGTGCAACCCCAGGTTTGAGGCTCGGCTGCGACCAATGGGAACGGCACAGAGAACCAGGGTCCTAAGCCACGAGTTATCACGCGACGTGTCACGTGACATAAGCGGGTGGACAGGATAACGTACTTTATACCCAGTTTCGTGTTATTTTCGTGTATTATTTCTATTAAAACCTTAATAACTCAACAACTATACATAATTATATAGTTTCAAATATAGGAAATAGTGTATTAGTGTCCTAGGTATATACGAGCACTATATGGTAATGATCTACAAATACTATACTTAGGTAGCGCGCGTCGAACTGATTAGACCTAAACTAGTTTAATTCTAATATCTCCTACCTCCTGCTCAATTACTTCTAAATTACGACCCTCTAGTACCTCTATAGGTATTAAAACTCCTCCTCTACCCACCTACGACTTCTTTTACACGCGTTTCTTCTATATTTTCTCGCTTACGGCCTATAATGTCTTGTTTTCGGCCGTATATAGTGTTTACGGATTATATAGCTAGCAACCTTTAACTAGCTAGTAGTAACCTATTCGCGATTCCCGGGTCAAGTGCGCAAAAAGCGAGTTCGCGCAAAAGGCGGGTTCGCGAACACCAAAATGCGACCGCGCCCCGCATCGGTCCCCAAACCCTCTAAAAACATGCGCAAACCCTTTTTAACTCACTGTGAGCAAACGCGCCTAGCAAACAAGTTGTTGCGAGCGCGCTGTCGTGATTAATTAAGGTCGTCGTCGTTCCTTACGACTATTCCGAAAAGCGTAAATGTCTACATCATGTGACCTACTCCTATCGTTTAATTATTTTGTTCTAAAAATATATGTAAACTCTTCCTTATTTATAAATGACCCAAGACAAGACTAACTAAGCTGAGTTTTCAATCCATCAGAAGCCTTTCGTACTTTATACCGCCAAATTTGTCTCCATGGAATTCACGAATTTGCGAGCTCCAAACAGCTATCTACCGAATTGATCTGCGGTGACATCGAGGCGCACATAATATCCGTGTTCTCCTTCATGAAGTTTACCGGCAAGTCGGCTGCCACTCTCCGTCAACAAAGCTTGTGCCAATATAGTCAGTACTGGAAGTTGAAATCCAACATCGATTGCTTCATCTACCTTCAGAGAAAGCCAGAACACGTAATGGAGTGTGGCCATGGTATCTGCGACCTCTGCGTCCGTATCCGGAACTTTAGTAATCCGACAAAGGGTCGAGAGTACCATTACGGCATGAGCAGATGCCCCCAGTGTCTGGCTCAGATCCGCTTCCAGGCAAAAGAATTACCACCCACCTGTCGGATAAGGTTCTTAGGCATTGACGGAGGTGGTTCAAGAGATGTTGTATCCCTAGGGTTCTTGGAGGAGTTGCGGCAAGCGCTTGGGCTGCACTATCCAGTTCAGGAGAACTTCGATTATTCTATTGGAACAAGTTCAGGTAAGCTATGAATGCACCACTCGATTCCTGTCTTAATATCGATTAGGCGGTATTGCGACCATCGGGCTCTTCGGTAAGAACTGGAGCCCGAAGGAATGCCTCGCGTTCTTTCGAAAATTTGCGAGGATTATCTTCCCACCTAAGGTCGCGGCTGGGGTTTCAATCTGCGCAATAGTGCGTCGCATCTTTGCATTCTACCTTGAGGATGGTAAGTATAATGCGAGTGTCTTAGAAGACGCTCTCAAGGAGGCTCTCGGATTAGGTCCTCTATGGAGGCTGAACTTACTACTCTCTACGCACTCGGAAAGGCACCTGAATCTGTGGTTGCAGAGAGCATACTGCACGCAGTAGGAGCGTTTGGTCCGGGAAAGAAGTGCTCTGGCACCCTTGCTATTCCAGGACCACATCTACAATGTATAGAGAACTACGCTACTGCTACCAAGAAGCTTACAAGGCTCTGTTTTAAAAGCCAAGGCAGATAAATATCTATAGTTTTATATAATAATAAAACCATCACCTCAAGTTTCTGTATTCTCCGAAGGGCGAGGAAAAGAGCCGAAGCTCTGTATTTTCAATACCAGTGCCACGATAATTTCGCCCATAATCTCAAAATCTGCGGCATCTTTGAGATCAAATGGACCGAACTCTTGGAGTTCAGGAAAAGCCGAGTAATTTGACTGCTCTCCAGTTTTGAGATACGTCGCATATTCCGGAGGGAAGGTGCCAAGAAGGAGGAAAGCATTGTTCTGAGACGCAGTGGTCAGTGGAATTCTGACTATTTATTAGCTAACCCAGTATAAAGCAAGGTTGACGCATTCAGTAGGAAGGAGGCCGAGAGTGAGATCAGTACTAACATGTTCCATGGGTGGATATTTCCAGTTTGTAGACCCGAGATCCGTTGTGCGTACATTCCAACCATATGGGAAGCTTCTTGCGCTTGATTTTCCTCAGGCTTAGTTGTAGTATCATGGCGAGCTTTGGCCTATAATTCCATCAGATGCTTACTATTAAAAGACCACAGTTACTTATCTCAATCGAGCAGTACGAAATGTCACTTTGCCGCTTCCATTGGCCCGATATATTACCTCTGTGGACAAGGCCCCCATCGTTCTTCGAAGAGAAATGATATTGTGGCGTTCGAACATGAAACGAGTCTTGCGTGAGTGCCCATTCAAGCCGGAACCCATCATCCCCAACTCGTCTTGAGTTCTCAGTTACACATTCCAGGAAGTGATAGAAGCAACCATTAGTCACAGGCTCAGCCTTTACCTGCTCGTCATAGCGAGATTGCTCCGATTCGTCACCAGAGTCGTTGTATGGGTGATAGCTATCACTCCTATCAGAATAGCGTTCACCTCGCATCCGCTTTGGTGGACGTTCAAGAGGCGATGATGGTAAAGAAGGTTGCCCGGAAGATGAGGATTCTTGACTGGACTGTGGAATTTGACCCGTGGCCGATATATCACTCCTCAGATAGCGATCTGGCATGGGCGTAGGGGGCTGTTCGATAACTTCGGCCAGGAGGCTGAAGAAGGCTCCGAAAGAACCAGATGCTTCAATCAACGCGGCCCGGCTAAGACCTCTCCAATTCGTGCGTAGAAGCTGGATAGCCCTCTGAATTTCGGTACTCGCCTTAACCCTATCCCTAGCTTCTTCATACAGATCTTGAAGCCATCTAGGAAAGTCCCTTCTTATCTCTAACCGTAGAATCTGGAATGTTTCGATGTCACGGATGGTCCACCGACTTCCAGCTTCAATGTCACTTCTCTGCTCCAGGGAATCTTTTGGCCAGTCAGGGAACCTTTCCAAGAACCCCCTCACATTAGAGGGAGTGCGCATTGCCATTCTGTATTTTTGGTTTTAGGTAGTCGACAGAGCTCACTGATCACCTGCTGGCAGTTAACCGGCGAATAGATCTGCCGGCGGCGGAGGAGTGGGTGGCGGTCTTACTTTATGTCAGCAATTCGTTGCCCCATCAGAAAGAATCACGACAACAACAAAACACCGCAAGAAACATCATCAATTCCCACGAACAACAGCCGCAGCAGTTCCATGTCTACTGCAGATACAGGTCAGAACCCCAGTTGTTGAGAGAATATATCGTCCGATGCTAACATGGCCTGAACTGTAGCTCGACTATCTACATCTGCATCTGCACCCATAAAATCCCCACCTTCCATGCCCACGCCCTCATGGCAGTACACAATTCGCAACATACTTGGCGGTCTCTCGAAGACAGTTCTTACTGATGCGCAGCTATCAGATCTTCATATCACCCTCGAAGACGAAGATGAGCGCTCGATGCACCTATCGATTGAAACATCTTTGGTGACAGACGCATTCTTTGACACAAGCACATATCATGGGGATATAAAATGCCTTCCACGCGATTTTCAGACCAGGCCAGAGATGGCAAAAGCCTGTTCGGAATGGATTGCAAGTTTGTTCACTTGCTGGGCACAGGCTTTAGGGAATCAGCACTCGGAGAATCGGGTTACGTTTCAAAGGTAGGCTTTGAATACGCCCTGTTCTTTCTCCGTGCTAACACCACGACATACAGAGCGGAGAAAGCGTTGCGCATCACTGGTGATACTCGCACAAAGGGCGTTAAGACAGCAATGACTGCACGAGATATGGAAAATGGACACTCGATATCAGTCCTTATTCGAAACAGGCGACGGCACGAGTGGCAGCTCACTTCAGTAGAACTTTATATACTTTTTACACTGGCAGATGAGCAACGCCTAGCACGTCCCTCTGCGAGTTCATATGAGGTATGCGACCAGCTCCTGCTAAGCTTTACCAGCACTAATATAACGATGTCTCAGGTTCAAATCATGGTAATACATAGACACTGGATCCAACGACTGTCGGTGCAGATCCCCTCACTGTTCCTCACTTCGATCATCGGTGGAGAACATGATTTACTTGGGAATATACACATTCATCGCACGCCACGGTTCAATTTCATGGAGGAACAGGGTCGACGAGGTGCATTACGAGCATTGTTCGAACATTTCCCCTTGAATACTACTTGTACACTGCCGCCCCTCCCGCCTATACCAACTACGAAACGTAAATGGAACAACACAGGCTTTGCCTTGAAGAAGCAGCGCACTCAACAAGATCAATTGTGTATTTCCGCCACCACTTCGCACGATCCAAAGACTTTCAAGTAACATCAGCGTGTTCGAGCGTGGCACATTGCAGAGCTGGGACTGGTTAAAGGTAGGTGGATCTTCTATTTGTCGTTTCGGTACTGACTATATGCCTAGGAACTCATTCTTTTCTTTTCCATTTTTCCCCATTGACAAGGTATAGTTTACCGTTAGTCAATGGTGGGTAACACAGTGACCATATGTAGAAAACTCGACTCAATGCTAGAACAAGGTTAAGGGAATGTACACCACAAGGGCGGCGGAGATACAGAAGAACGAAGTTAAACGGCGGCTTTTTCAAACTTGAGAAGCTGACCATTTGATGTCCGACTGCTACATCTGAGCTCAATTCATTCGCTTCAACTTATGTTCCACTTCGAGTCTCGATCTGACATAAGTGCCTTCTGGTCGAACAGAGTAGCTGCGTCAACGAAGGAAATGTGCAGCCCTTCCAACTGGTTTGGAACTACTTGAGCATGCATTGGTGATGTTCATCTTAAGCAGGCCGGCGGGCAATCCAGATGTGCCTATTTAAGGGTGTATTAGCATTCGCTGTGCTCGGTATCTACTAAGCCGAGCACTTCCAAGCTAGAGAAATGAAATAATTGAAACAACACTCACATATTGCAGTGGGCATGAATCCTCTCAGAACACAGCTCTCTCTTGGTACCTTGGATGAGTCTGTCCACATCGGTTTTTGTCCATTGAAAATTTCTGGTCAAGGGCGCCAAAGTCAGAGCTTCGAGAGCTTGTGTGAACCCGAGTTTGTACCACCTGCCAACCTCTTTTAGATGAGGATCCGTGGGCCATGGATTATACGGCACCATTATCCTTTGCTCCCTAACATCTACAAATCCAGCCTTCTCAAGAAGCAATTTAGTGTCCTGGTTATACGCAATAGGCATGCTCTGTATTGACATTGCCTCCTGTGACAGCAGCGGTTAGAATAGCTTTTACCAGTGCGCCAGCGGGCCAAAAAGGCACTAGAATTGATCGGAATCAATTCTGCTATTCTACTATATATACAGGTCCAGATCTGGCCGCACCCACCACGTGCCCCCACACGTGGCCGACACACTAGATCTGTGACACCTCCTGGATGTATCGCGTCTAGTTTACTAATGCCGAGTCTAGTAGAAGTATGCTATCATCACAACGAAGAACCATGTCAATCTCGACATGTTCGATATACCTAGTCTACGGTTTAAGATGTCTGAATCTAGTTAGCAGGATTAGACTATAAACGGATCGATATCCTTACCTAAAAGCCTTAGTATATATAGGCTGCGTGATAGGTAGTGGGTAGTACTTATTGTCACGAATCTACACGCACGTGTAGGCCTAGGACTGAGGCTCGGCTGCGACTAATAGGTCCTAAGTCATGGTGTCACGTGATCAGTCACATGACATAAGCGGATAGGCAGTTGAAGTAGTATAGTCGGGTCCGGGTTAGACCTACGTTATATAGTTAATTTATAAAATTCTATAGCGAAGGTATATAACCGATGTTTAAACATAATACTAACTAGTTTAACAGTCGTGCGATAAACGTGATAGAAGATATAGCCGGTTAAAGATAGGTAGTCTTAATGATTTCTGTTATAGAGTACTTAAGAGAAGTCAAGTAAACAGTGTTCTATTCTTTAGAATAATCGACGAAGAAGAGAAGAAGGCGAAGAGAGAAGCTATTACGTATTTAACCTCTACCCGATGTTATAGCTCTATAAAGGCACTAGGGCCCTGACGTCACGTAGGGACGTATTTGTAAGAAGGTGCTGTATTATCGAAGAAACTAAGCTAAGGAGAGAAGAAGAGAGGTGGCCCTGAAGGGGCCTTATATATAGGAGGTGAGTCTAGCACGGACCAGGACACGTGACAAGGGGGGACGCGTCAGGTAAGGGGGACGCGTCAAACCAGGTCTGTGACAAATATAATCTTTTAACTTAAAGGTTAAAAAACCTTTAAGTACTTGTGCTTATATAAGCAAGAGAAAGTCAAAGACTAGCGGACGCGATCCTCTAACTAGGATTAATTAGGCAGTCGCATGCGACGGGCGTTCTGGAGGCGTTGGCTTGTGCCTGTTGATGCCTTGTGGCCTCATGCCAAAATAAGTGTACCCGCCGTGCGCGATGCTTCAAGAGCCGCTTCACAACTCCCTTCAAGCAAGAGCGCGGTACAACTCCGAGAGCGCATCACCATCATATATCGTCCCCGCCTCACCAACTTCGACACTAGGTCCTTCATCTATTCTATTTTTGGCTTCTGTTGAAATATCCTGATACCCCGCCTTTATTACGTCTGTTTCTCGAGATCTGAGAGAGTGGGAGCTTTCTTCGACTGAAGGCAACCTTTCGAGGCAAGTTATACTGTGCTAGCAGTCTTTCCTAGTTAACCAAACTTTAGATGCTGAGTGAAGATGGCGTGCGGAGCGAAGGACCTCCTGCTCTAGCTCCCGGAGCATACCTGAGATCTGAAGAATACAATCCTTGTTTGGACACAATTCTCGGTCGAGGCTCGACATCGATCATCGGACGTCTTAGACCTCACGTTGTCCTGAAGTATCCTCGATTTCAATGGTGGAATCAGCAAGAAGGGAAAGCTCACAAGTTTGCCAATAGTATAAGGCATAGCTTCAAGGTTGAAGAAGAAATACTTGGGATACTTGGGAGTCATCCTCGAATAATAAGGTCCGAATGAACAGACAACGTTGCTAGTCGCTACTGATATATTTTACAGGTTTCTTGGTTGTTCTGAAGATCCCAGGGGCTTACTCTTCGCCGAGGCTAGCAAAGGTAGCCTGCAAGCATACCTTGACCATTATAACGATAAAGTCAATATACATTTGCGTATGGCTTGGCGATCCGAAGCTGGCGAAGCTGTCCAATATCTTCATTCGAAGGGCGTGATTCACTCTGATCTACGGCCTGATAACTATCTTCTTAATGCGGATAACAGCCTCTGCCTATGTGACTTTGGCGGCTCTACGTGTGGGGCTATAGATGGAGGAGGTCTCCCAGATTCCGGGTTTTTTAACCCTAGTATTGGTTGGATATCTACAGTGGGTATTGACATATTCAGCCTAGGGTCGGTATACTATTTCATCATGACTGGCCACTGGCCCTACAAGCTGCCTGGACCTTTCGTATCGGTAGCAGAGAAGCTAGAGTACGGAGAAAGGGTAGATACACTTTTCAGCGAAGGAAAGTTTCCTATAGTAGATAATCTGGTTGCTGGAGCTATCATACATGGTTGCTGGACAGTGGCGTATAAAGATGTGGGAGCAATGCTTCTTGAACAGGAATCTTTGTGCAAACAAGTTTTCGCAGATGTTATGAATGTTCAGAAAGATGAAACTAGATTTGTGTTCTCAAAGCACCCTGTAACTACCATAGAAAATTGACATCCAAGTTTCCTCGTCTTCAGACTTCCAAAGGTCACTCCAGTTGTATCAGTGCCATCTATCATATATTAGCGAAACGGATTTGCCTGGAATGAGTAAAGCATTACCTAAGGATTTCGACAGGTAGACTGGCCACACTTTCCTTTCTTTCTGCTTGAGCCCAGTAGATTCTCCTTTCTGCCAGGACATGTCGAGGAGCCTGGATTCGAGCAAGGCTGGAAGTTCATATCTTCGGTGACCCTGTCGCCACATTCATATACATTTGTTGCGACATCTACGGAACACATGCTAGAAATGAGTTGCGTAAGCGACGTCAACTTAGACAGGGCATTGTTCATACTCGGAAAGTATTTTGTACGTTGGAACCTCTTGTACTGTAATTACTGAGCTGATTTCAAAATTGACCTTGACATGGACAGTTTCAAACAACCAGAAACCTAGAACATGCCGAGCTGATATATTGTGTTCTCGTCTATAACAAGATAATATATCACTTATCATTTGTTATGCATAGTGAGGTGTCAGGACTTGAGGTATGCGTACATTAGCCGTACCAATTATACTTTATACTAGTTATGCATCTTTGCATCGCATTACCCTTGACCCGTATTTATGCGGGAGAAGCCGAGATATCAAGACATCGACTTTATTCTAGATTATAGAGAGTTCGAGGAATGGCGAGATGTGGCAGAAGACGGCATGACTTCGGATTGGGTTGAGTTCTGGCACGATGTTGATTGTCATGGAACAATTAGAGAGCTTTCTGCGAAGGAAAGTTACCAGGTATCGAGGAGAAGAACGAATTGTTGATTAAGTATGAGAAGAAGAGGGCGGCCAATGAAAGAGAGGCTGCTAAAGCTTGGTCTGTCTTTCTTTTTAGGTATTTTGGATTAGTTCTCGCAGTGTCCATGCACTCTCGTGTTCAAAACAAACTATGCAATAATGAATGAAAGTTCTCACGAGCTTGCAAAATGCTCAAAGCGTCTACAATCATTTGCCGAGCTTGTGGCTTTGCTAGATTTTTACATGATAAGCGCTTCGCGGACATAAATGCTGTCGCATCGGATTGTGACGATCCGACGAGGTCTTGTATTTATTGATATAACACAATCTGACGCTTATCACAAGCCAGGCAATGGGCGAAGAGTAGGAGTAGTCCATGGCTCAGACTATTTGAGCGTTGAAGCAGACGGTTGGACAATCTTTAAGACTTCATCTCCAACTGAAATCAGGTCGAGAAAAGTTCTCAACCGATAGCTGCTCTTCCACCATAAGTTCAAGGGAAGTCCAAGATCCCTTCTCTTCTATGATATCGACACAATCAAGATATATTTCTCTTAAAGTGTCCTTATGATTAAGGAAAAGCGTAGCCAAATCGTCCTCAGCACATTCTGTTGCGGTGATCGATAGAACCCTGAGGCAATGCAACCGCAAGCTAGTCGAGAGTGTACCGAGTCGTCCATGATTATCGCCCGGGTGGAAGTGTAGGCTTAATTCTTTCAAGGCTGGGAAGAGCCCAATAAAAGTCAACAAGTCTTGTGCCCATGCTTCTGAGTGTGTATGGGGTTCGGGATTGATCATGAGAGAGAGGGATGTGAAGGGAGTGAGCTGTAATATTGGTTGGCGTAGGTGGAAATCTTGCCAAAGGGGGAGCATCTCAGGACTGATGGCTTGACGATTGAACCCTGGGGATATCTCAAAAAGGTCTAGTGAAACCTGGCTGGCCATTATCGCGGCAAGAACCACCTTGAGTGTACGCTTTATATAGTCGATACTTTCAACACGCCCCATACTCGATGTTGGCCGAACACCTGTTTGTCTCTTCTGTGAAGCTGCTCCCCAAGGCCGATGGGTATCATTGATGTAGACGGCTCTGCACTTCGAGAGGTTGATCAAAGCACGGGTAAGATATGTAGTATCGAGCCCGCACTCGCCTAGACGTTTCTGGTCCTCTAAGCAATATTTGTATGCCTCCTCATTGACATTCGCTGCTGTGTCACTCTCGGCCAAGAACATCCACCTGCCGGGTTCGATCCAGGTGCCTGGCTCATAGTCAGGCGGGTCCTCTGTCAAATGGTCGACGCATATTTCGAGGGTATGTAGTGATGGGCCAAAGACTGGGTGGGCGGAGACTTCAAGCAAGTTCTGAAGGCTGTGACGATTTAGCATATGGTAGCGAACCTTGAAATAACAGCCTAGGAACTGGGAGAATGATTTCGAGTTCAGATCTCTGCAAGTATGTCGTAAGTTAAGGAAATCCTCAGTTTCGAGCTCGATGGCAACCAGAGTGATCACCTCACTAGGGAGGTCAGCGAGTGTTCGCATGGCGGATGCCAGAATGGCAGCTCTGATAGTGGGAAGGTTGAGTGTGGTTGTGAAGCTGGTTATGAATTGTAGGTATTTTACAATAACTTCCACATGTCATGAAATGTGTGGCTCTGCCAACATGAGCTAGTCCTTGTGTAGAAGATACACGTGATGAGCCAGAGGTGCACAGCCACAATGTCTGGAAGCGGCGCCCGCTTACGGTAATCGATAGCTTGGTTAGACCGTAGACGCGTGACCTGCCTGGTAAATGTCGTCTCGGTCTCTCTTAGGTACCTTTACATTAAACCGCTTATATGCAATAGGGTAGATACTAAATGATTCGTCCTTCATCTGTGTCTAATTCACGTTGTTCTTGACGAGCAGCTAGTCACGTGATGTAGTAGCCATAAGGGGTTAGCGTCTGAGTAAAATGGGTCATAAGAGCTATCATTGGATATACCAAACTATAGAGCGCAAAGAGAGAAGAAGTGAAAGCCGGAAGTGAAAAATCGGAAGTTTGTCACGCAGAAGCATTTCCGCAGGAAGGGGACGGCCGATTTTGTTGACTGCGCACAGGGCCACTTTTCGCTCTAACTCACTCAGAGGATGTCGGGAAACAGGGAATTTTCCGGCAAGGTACGCGCAGCCACAAACGTCGCAGCTACACGTTTAGCAGCCACAAATTTTATTAGAATTTTACCGAGGTTACTATAACTATACCACTAATCACTAGGGTCCTTGATCGCTTAATTAGAGGAGGTATTAGCTTATATAGCGATAGTATATCATATAGCGCGCTCTAGCCACTATAATACTAAAAATAACTTTTTAGTATTATAATAAAACTCGGAGATCTATACCTAATCGTTCTATAAGTTTTAAGAGGCGAAAAGAGCTTAATAGTAGTGTCGTAGGTTAAGGGGTCCTATTATACTATAATAATAGCTCTTTATAACTTAGATAGGCGGCGACGACGTAATCAAAACTTTTAGAATTAATAAGTCAAGAGTATTTAAGAAAGACATATAATATAATTAAAATTAAAAAATTAAAAAATTATAATATATTTATAGATTTAGAGCCGCTTGAATTTAAAGTACCTACGATTTGTCTCGTTATAGGGTACGTCTCGCTACGCAGGAACAGACGTTACTTTTATTTAATCTTTTAATTATTCTCCTAATTATTCTCCTAATTATTTCTCCTAATTACCTTTCTTATACTCTACTAGTATATCTCCCTGGCGCGAACCCTCCTGGCGCGTACCTTCCTGTTATATACCTTCCTGTCATATACCTT
>JAAMPI010001154.1:0-18622 GCA_013054445.1 Cudoniella acicularis
TACAAGGAAGGAGAGTGTGCACAAGAAGAGCGTATATAAGAAAGGAGAGCGTGTATAAGGAGAGCGTGTATAAAGAAAGTGTGTGCTAGGAGAATGTGTATAAGAAGAGTATATACTATAAGAGTATGTATAATTTATATAAATTTATGTAATATTTATATATACGGGTACCCGCGGGTGCCCATATAGGAGTAAGAGAAACTATACCCACCGCGGGTAGGTAGTACCGGTAGTGGGTAGCCCACGGGTAATGGGTACTACCCACTACCCATCACGCAGCCTAGCCTTACCCACAGCGAGAATTCTAAAGGACTATCCTAGGCCACACGAAAAGGGGACCCCGTTTGTGAAGAGTGGCAGCAGGGTCGGGAAACAAGTATCAAAGTACGCAGGGTACTCGATTTTCTGATCCATCACATTCCCTAGGTAGAGCGAGCCACAAGTGTTTCTTGAATTCTCGTATGATGTATTACTAACAGAAACCGTAACGCTTCTATCGGACGAAATGAAACGAAGAAACTTAAGATTGACAAAACATATTCCGAGGATTTGAGTCAAATTACAAACCAAAAAATTAGCTCTCGTCGAACGACACCCGAGATCTGCAGAGAATTGAAGATTTTTCTTCCGGCTTAGTACTTAGTCGAGGGGAAGCAATTCTACGGTGTAAGTGATTGACAATAAAAACTGGGAAAGATCTCCATGTATGATATCACTAAAGCGCTGAGAGTAGTAATACTCGTTACGCTTGTGACGTTGCACTTGCGCAGTGTATCATGGAGCGTCACAAGCGTAACATCATCCTGTTACAACTACTACAGCATCAATTATCTTGCGGCTCCATGATGAAGTCATCAAAAATTAGACTTCCATCATGCTCAGAGCGACGAGAACTATAAATACTATGGAATAAACCAAGTTTCTTCACTCCTCACCATCATCACCATACAGATATCTCAACTGCACAACAAATTTCACCACCTTCCAAGTCATCCATTTTGTCTCAAAGACCAAGAACCCACCAAAATGCAATTCAAAGTTTACATCGTCGCAGCACTTGCTTCGGCCGTTGCTGGTCGCCACGTCTTCGCTGTCCCAGGTTCGTTATTCCCAGCTGTGGCATTCCTCTAAAAACGCTTCCATCTACACATCCCACAGAATACTAACATACCTCTAGAAGAGTTGATGAACGACATTGCGATTTCGGAATTCGAGATGGAGATGGAACAGCAGAATGATGTTGGGGTCTATCAGACTTGCTATTGGGAGGGCAGCGCACCTTTTTGCAAAGGAAAATGCAAGAATGGGTTCGTGGAAACTGCGCGAACTAAGTGCGGGGACGGAAAATGCTGCGCGACGGGATCGAAAGCACTTTGCTGCAAGTAAATGTTTGGATGCACATGAAGGACGGCGGTTAGGACGAGTCCTGTTGTTTGAGAAGGAGAGGGATGGAAATTGAAAGTGATGTGGGATATAGAGGTGTCGGGAGATTTTATTTCGTTTGGGATTTCAACAATCCCCTATTTTTAGGCTTTTGACTTTCTTAAGTAATAAAACCAGGGAATCAACGACTCTGAATTTTGTTATATTATTACTGACTCTCGTTATTGATTTTATCTTTAATATACTACCCCTTTTATTTATTTTCCTTTCTTTCTCTAAATATTTATAAAAGTATTTAAATAAACGTTATATAAGGTCATAAATAAAATCTATAGGGGAACTAAGGAACCTTATTCCTTCACCCGAATCGTTTTAGCGTAAAGAGATAAATTAGAAACTCTTTAGAGTTTTATAATTAAGGTATAACGTAATATTATTCGTATAAACTTATACTTCGTATAAGCTATTAGAAACCTCTAACCTAGAATATTATTATAGAATACTTTAATAGACGTAAAGTAAACAGTATTCTATTATTTAGAATAATCGACGAAGAAGAGAAGAAGGGGAAGAGAGAAGCTGTTACGTATTTAACCTTTACCCGAAACCTCGCTTAGGCCTAGCGCCGTCACGTGTAGAACAGGTCACGTGAACCAACTCCGTAACAAATATAAAAGTTAAGAATAGAGAAAAAAAAAATCACTATACTAATAAGAAAGATTAGTAGTAAGAGAAGTAAAAAAAAGAATCTTTTAGAAAGTATAAAATTAATTCGGTATAATAGCTTAAAAAAAGAGAAAGTCTTAATTTATAGAAAGGCTATATATATAGAATTTAAATATTTAAGATCTTAATAAAGTAACGGAAGCCTAATAATATATCTTAACTCTAAAAGCTTAAAAATACTATATTAACGACGTAACCTATCTAATTAGAGGTTATAAGTCAGGTTAATAAGAAATTCGATTAAATATAGACCGTCTACAAGCAACGCCTCTTCAAAACACTTCTTCAAATCCAACGCATTCTCTGCACGAAAAGCCGGGCACCCATATGCTTTTGCAATAGCCATTGCATTTAATCCAGGTAAGTCCAACGCCGGAACATTTGGGGTCTGCTCCAAAATAGCAAATTCTTTCAAAATGGCGTACTCGTCATTGACAGGGACCAAGTATACGAGCTTGACTTTGTGCATAACAACCGTATAAATGCTTTGGACAGAATAATGTAAGCTTCCATCACCAATAGCGAGAACAGTCTATCAAGAAGTGTTACGGAACTTCTGGGCAAGAGCAATTCCCACGGCCGCCGGAGCGTTCCAACCCAAGCCACGGCTTTCAAACGTAAAATAAGACTCTGGCTGCTACGCTGGCCATACTTTCACCAGATCTTGGCTATTGGATGGTGACTCTTGTACAAAAATGGCGTTTTTTGGGCGAAGCTGAACCACAGCGGTCCAGGCATGCAGAGCCATCATGGGGAGAATTTCGACGCTTGGAGTCGGATCACCTGGCAATGTGGCGACAAAATTCTGATTAACTGCCTTTGGTTCAAACATCGGGTGACCTTCGAGAGAGTGAAGAAGCTGATAAAGTCCCTCCAGAGCCAGTCGTGCATCAGACAACAAGCTATCGCTAACCAGTGCAGTTGCAGCATCATGAGGATCATTGGTGATATGCAAAAATTCCAGACCCGGGGGCGAAGTATTGCCAGGGACATATGGGTAATATCTCCAAACTTCCGTGCCGACCACGAGCACAAGATCAAATCCATTAAGCTTCGCGCTCAAAGGCAATTGGCAACATGCCTTTATATAGTACATGTTTCTTAGGGAACACTGCACGCTCTGATAGTGGGGCTTGAAAGATCAGTACGTTGAGTGACTCTGCAAATGCAATGGCTGCTTCCCAGTCTAAACTCTTATCGACCTTTTAGCCCAGATCTAAGGCAAAATTCTTCGAGGTTTTAATACGAGCAGCGAAAGATGCTAGTTGCTCAGGATCAGGTGCAATTCTGGTGCTGATAGCTCATGGTATTGGCACGGATGTGAGTTCGAAATCCCAATCACCAAGTGGAATTGACAGATAAACAGGTCCAGTAGGTGGCATTGTCGCTGTTGCAATAGCCCTGATTAGCGCCGCTGGAACATCCTTGGCTCGAACTGGTTGATATGCCCACTTCACCCATGGCTTGGTCATCATCTCTGCATTGCGGTTCGCCAACATTGGCTCACCAATAAGCATTTCCCGAGTCTGCTGTACAGCAGTAGGGCCAAGTGCGCCTTGTTAGGATATTACATCACGTGATCAAGTTACGTGTTCCCGAAACCTGGCGACTGATGAAGCTCCTTTCAGTTGCTAACTTTCCCTGTGCTGCACGGGTTCTCTTGTCAGTCACTAGACTGTCCGAGCCTATGATCCCGTGTCCTGCACGTGATAAGTCCCCACTCCCCAATTTGGCCCACCTCGCTTAATTCTAGCCCACCTATTTCCAACCCTATTAACTCTACGGATCTTGAACTTCTATACAATCGCTCGTAGCAGTAGATTCTATAGACGAATCAGAGTCTTCCTTATCAATTTCACGATCTCCTGCCTCTATCTGAGCCTCTTTAATAGCCTAGATGTCCGTAAACTTGGAATTTAGACTAGTCCGAACCTTCCGTCTTTTCCTAGGCTCTAATTACTCGACCCGGGCTTCTAACTGCTTAATTCGAAGCTCTGCCTGTGCTAAAGTATAGTCCTCTTCCTTAAATCCTTTTATAATCTTCCTAAAGAGCTGTCGACGAGTTAGAAGATCGGGCTCGCCTAATCGGGTAATCGTCTCAGCCTATAGACTAGTAGCTCGCCACCCTGCCTTAATATTTTGAGGTATAAGACTCTTCTTCCGAGCTTTCTAATAGCAAATCAAGAAGTTCCGATTTCTAATTAGTGTCGAATCAGTTAAAAGGCTTAAGTTACTAAGCTCTTTCTAGTAGGCGCTCTTTAAGGGGGAAAACACCGATAAATCTAGGGGTT
The DNA here is from genome assembly GCA_013054445.1 of Cudoniella acicularis. Lineage (NCBI taxonomy): Eukaryota > Fungi > Ascomycota > Leotiomycetes > Helotiales > Helotiaceae > Cudoniella > Cudoniella acicularis. The sequence continues at coordinate 4,401 of JAAMPI010001154.1, forward strand.
ATAAGACGTGACGAGTGAGGAGGTAGAAATAGGAGGTATATATTATACTCGAAGCATTTATATATAAATTCAGTAGTCTCGTGACTTCTATGACTGTCTAATATAAGTAATCGAGGCTTCTAGGGGTCCTACAGAGCCGTCAGAGGGATAGATACCTTTTAGAGCTATTCGAGCGCTATATCTGTCACAGATCTGGTGTAACGCACAGTCCTGTGACTAGGGAGCCTCAGACGGTGTAGCGCTATATGCGACAGAGGCTACGACGCGTCCCCCTTATCACGTGTCTTCGCTTAGCAGCACTCACCTCCTGTATATAAGGCCCCTTNAGGGCCACCTCTCTTCTTCTCTCCTTAGCTTAGTNTCTTCGTGAATATAGCACCTTCTTGAAAATACGTCCCCACGTAACGTCAGGGCCCTAGTGCCTTTGCAGAGCTGTAACATTAGCTATAAGAGAACTAAAGAATATAAAAGAGATAGATAGATCTTAAGTTTTTATTCTAGTAACTAGTTTTCTTAAGAATAGAATATAAACAGAAATCTTATATAATACTTAATAATATTTTTTAAAAAAAATCTTATTATATTTTTAGTTTAAGTTATTAATCTCTTTTTAATATTATAAATAACTATTTTAATTATTATTTTAAAAGACTATATAATATATATTTATNNAAATATTTTTATTTTTATTTTTATTTACTCTCTATTTTAAAAGAAGCTAGATCTAGGACAGAAGATTAAATCTTAATAAGCGAAAGTCCCTCCTAAAGGTGTGACTTAGCCGAGAATGTGGCTAACCACTGATACGGCCCAGCAGGAAAGTCCACTACACGAATGTTGTCTCGAGTCAAAAAATGAATCTTTAGTTTGCAGTGACTCGGATTCTAATAGAGACTTTTTCAACTGTTCAGAGGCCAAATGTCAAGTTTGTGTGAACCTTGAATGGAAATATTTTCCTACACTCGATAGGCTATCGAAATCAGAAGAAAGCACGAGGAGGATCTCCACATCTCGACCCAATCTACGGCACTCTGCAAATATCTGCTAATAATGCCAGATAATCTTCAAGAAAATTGAAAGCACCCTTGAGAGAATGGGATATAAAGTTGATAAAACGGAGAATATTGATGGAGGAAATGTCACCATCACGCTCAAGCGCAACTATGGTATAAAGGTGAAGCTCTACTGTAGATTTTCTTCACGGGTTGCTTTGGAACTTTACACAGAGCCCGGTAAGCGTTCTTAAGGTCAATGTTTGACCTTTGTTAACCAAAAAAGCTCCGACAGAACACCTGAACAATGATATAATCAATGGATTCGCATCGCACGTACCCCTTAATCCATCGTTGGAGTACTGTGCGAATTTCATCAGCATAAGGCTTGCAGAGTGTAAGGCTCATCATTATAGCTACACGCAGGCCACATTGCCAAATCTGCCCACTCGTGTGGTTGATGTGGGTACATTGAAAACTCCAGCCAGACTTTTCCACTTGAGTGGCATTAGGGCCGAATACGTTACCTTAAGTCATTGCTGGGGAAGCAGCGAGCAACGGCCGCTCCAAACCATGAAGTCCACTCTTGCCTCTCACTGCACTGAGTTGAGCTGGATGGCACTGAGTCGAACCTTTCAGGACGCTATACTCATCACCCGCAAACTTGGCATTCAATTCTTGTAGATCGACAGCTTGTGCATCGTACAAGATGACCCTTTGGATTGGGATATTGAGTCTGCGCAAATGGTTGAAATATATGCGAATTGTGTCTTGACCTTAGCAGCAACTGCATCCCACGATGGTTGAGGTGGTTGCCTTTTCGAAAGGTCTAGGACCACACCTGAGCCAAATACTATCGGTACTAAAAGATTGTTTGTGCGTAATCCAAAAAAAGATGCTCATTTAACGATGACTAAGACCCGAGGAGATTTTGAAGCAGGGTCTCTTTTGCTTACCAGAGCTTGGGTATTTCAAGAAATGGCTCTTTCTCCCAAAACAGTTCATTTTCACGCCGAAGAATTGGTTTGGGAATGTCGTCAAGATTGTAGCTGTGAATGCGGTTACTTAAAATGGAAAATTAGCAAAATTCATCCGAAAAAGGGCGTCCGGAAAACGAAAGGTTGGAAAGAACCATTTCTTGTGCTTCAAAATTCGCAAACAGAAACTTTTGACCCCGAAATTTTAATTCAGCAATGGTATGGCATAGTCTTGGCATATTCATCTTTGAGGCTCACCTACGAATCGGACCGGCTTCCTGCATTATCTGGTCTTACTGCACGTTTCGCCAAACTGCTTCACACAAGGTATCTTGCAGGTATCTGGGAAGCAGGTCTATGGAAAGGATTAGTGTGGAAACACCACTAAAGCTCTAGCAACCAAAGAGTGGCAACAATTCCCACATGGCCGTGGGCTAATATTGTCAACAAAAAAACCCCCCTCGCCGTTGAGTCAATCAGCCCTTTGCGGTACTTTCTGTGGGAGTTTTCAAAAGACGATCATTTCCAAATTATCACAGCGAAAACGAACCTTATAGGTAAAAATGAGTTCGGTGTAGTTTCTGGGGGTTCTTTGAAGGCCCAGGGCGCCATCATAGCATCTAGATTTATAAATCTGGATCCCCATTCTAACAGGGGTGTACTTAAAAGAGACGATGGTCTGTCTATCCGGCATAGGATATTTTTCGATATCGCAGATGATACTGGTTTTCCCCAAGAGATTTTATTCGGTGACTCGGTGTGTTGCTTGCTTGTAGCAAATCGCCCTCATTCGAGAGATGGTGGAACGGTGGTTTCGCCAAGCCACTACTTCCTACTGAAGAAGGTTGAGAACACGACTTACCAGCGTGTTGGTATAGGCTTCGGGGGGTCCAGAGAATGGGGTTATCGGGGTGCTATTTCGCAGGACTGGTTCAAAGACACGGAAGTCTCGATTGCCGAGATTATTTGAGGAAGAGGGATATAGGGTAAAATGTTGGCTCGTGAACATTTCAATTGACATAGCCCCTGACAAAGATAGGATAAGTACGAGCATATATATCTGGCATAAATTAGTAAAAAAGGCAGATTTCTTATTTATTTTCAATTATATGTTTTGTAGGGATAACTACGAAGTAGCCACTGAACCACCTACTAAACGCTTGAAGACAATTGCCTAGGTACATACCAACGATATCAAAGGAATACTCAATGAACCATAATTGAAGAATACTTGCTTTATTTCCATATTGTATTAGACTAAGACCGTGATTATTCTTTAAGGTGTTGTGACAAATATGCGAACAGTTGAAAGTATTGCAATTATGCAGTAGCACATGAGATAACGGTAATAACAACGTCCAAAATATCGGTGGCTTATAGTGCTTACGGCAGCATACTTGGCTCATTAATTCTATCGCATGGTTTATACCCTTTTGCAACGTGTTTTTGTAACTTTGTGTAGCGTAGCGTTGCTATCTGTCCCGCCCTGTTATCGTAAGACCTCTCTCTTGTTCCCCCTTTCTCCCTCGTCTAGCTTCAGTCCTCCTTATCCACCCCTAGTATTCTCATCTCTAGCTAACTTCGAGTACTTCACACCAACGCTCATACCCCCCTTAACTTTATCCGCCTCTATTTCCTTGTCTTTTGTCTTCTTCCAACAGCAGATCAATTATCTTCAACTCCCGGCTCCTGGGATCATTGCTATCCATCTACGCAAGGATTTTTACTCTGGCCCAAATGGAAAGTCCTGAGTCTGTACAGAGGCAGCTTACCTTAATCACAAGGGGGCTAACTGAACTTGATGGGGTCGACGCCCTCTGTAACATTTTGAGTGAGGGCAGAACTCTCAAGTGCTTCTGGGGTGAGCAGAAACCACGTTTGGATGATCTCCGCATGCTAAAGATACGCTCAGCAACCGCTCCAACAGGGAGAGTGAGAAATTCTCTCAGGCTCTCACCCAGCATGCGGCACTCTGCTAAGACCTGACATCCCAGCTCACATCGCATATTTTGTCTCTTTACTCAAACTGGCAGATTTCGTAAGGATAGCAAGGCGGCCAATAATAGTTTATTCGCCCTTCTAAAGTTAGTAGTCGTTCCTTTTAACAAACTTTATAGGAGAATATAAGGGCCTCTATACTCCCTGGCTGTTCAAATTCTTGCGTATTCCAAGTCAAATTTGAGGGCGAGCGGAAAGAAGGCGAGAGCAAAAGTTACGTTTTGTATGAGGATATCGAACTTGACTTCGCAAATGGAAAAATTTGGTCTTGGGACTCAACGCAGGCAGTGGCTGATTCTGTATGCGAGATTCTTGCTCCACTACGAAAATTATAAAATGCGAACAAAGAGTGTCAGTTGATGACCCAGCTGGCTTGCCCAGAGAATTAAGAATTGATTAAATAAGAGATATGTCGTAAAAGAGTGTATACAGCGTTAGGTCCTCCCCAAACCTCTATGATCAACACACCAAAACCAGCCAGTCACTCATATCTCCCGAACATCCCCTCCCCTGCCCCCCTCTCATCCCTCCAGCGGTACCAAAGGACACGTCTCCCCCGGACCAAAAATTCTATAATTCGCCTCCATCCCCTTACTTAAATGCGTATTAAAATGGCAGATCAACTGCCACATTCCCGGATTCGTAGCCGTCATATGGGTGGTTAGCATTTGGCCGGGATTTATGGGCACAGAAGCCATAGTGATGCCATTGTGCACAACGTTGTTACCGTGCCAGTGTGCCACGTGTGTATCGAAGCCCATGTCCATGATGTACCAGATGGCGGCGTCGTTGAGGCACATTGTGAAGGTGGGGTTGTTGGCATAGATGTAGCCGTTGATCTGGAGGGGTTGAGGTCAGTGAGGTGTTGGACGGAGAAGAGGGTATGTGAGGAAGACGGATAGATTTGGGGTGTGTGTGTCCAACTTACAGGAAAGAAATTCGCCGCCACAGAAGTATTCACCGTCGTGAGTGGGGAATTTATTTCCTGCGGATACCAGAACGTCCTATTGTCATTTGTTGGAACCGGGTAAGTATCACTCTCGTTCTTGACACTTGGATAGACATTCGGAAGGTATTTCTGCACGTTGTGTAAGGCAAGGAAGGAGTTTGATTCCTGATTGTCGCCGTAGAAGATGATGAATTCGCGGTTGCTGGCCATAGTTTTGTTCATCGTGCCCGGGTTGTAGACGATGACTGGGCCCGTGAGTCCGGCGTCTGTGTCTTGGTACCTTGAAATGTCGAAACATCGTTAGCAATGCGGCTTCAAAAAGAAAGAGAGAAGAAGCGAGCATCCTAGGGTTATGAGGAGACTTTTCTCGGGACCAGGAGTAATTGCTCCACGAGTTTTAAAATTATCCGGATTAAGGAAAAGTTCTCTGGTTTTGCGGGCTACTTACATGCTAACATAAGAGTGGTACGCCCAGAGCTTGCTGTTGACTCCTGGATCGGGTGCGGAACTCGGTGGAATAAGCCTAGATGCGAAAGTAAGTCTTCCTTGAACTGACAACACCGAAAAGGATCGATTATACCACTTATAAACCACACAGCCTCCAGGGGGAACTGCATCACCCTCCGAAAATTCACTGGTTCCATTCGGGTAAAGACTGCCTTCACTGTCTTTGGTATAGAAAAGCCCCATAGAATGCATTGTAGCATAAAAAGAATCGAGTTTATTGACGAACATTATCTGAAAACCCGTAGTATATTAGAATAAAGCAAGATAAATATCACTTTGGATAGGAAATATTACGAACCTCAATCATATCGCCAACTTCACCTCGCAGAATAGGACCCGTAAATCCAAGCCAGTCAGGCTGTTCGCTTCTCTGCATAAAATCCGGACCAGTATATCCACGATACAGAGCTTTATCATATGTAGTTCCGATGCTGGTATTTGTTCCAATGTATCCGTATGTCTGTGCCCGAAACGATTCGTTCATTGGAACTCCCAACCAATTGTCCCAGCCTGAAGATTGCGTCAGTTATAGCTACTCTTGGGATGGGAATTGTCGGTATGAATTACCGGTAGGTGCATAATTCCAGGCTTCAACCTCAGCTGCGACATAGTATCGACGAACGTTCCCGCTGAAATTGAATCCGAGTGGTTGGTAGTAGGGAAGCTTGCCGTCCATCTGGCTTGCACATCCCGAAAGGCTTCCAGTAGAAGTGAAGTTAGTGGGAGTGCTGAAAACTAGAGAAATTGAGGCTCCAAGAAAGCACAAAATTGGTAGACGCATTTTAGTATTTCAAAATAAGAAGCGGGGATTAAAGAAAGCGTGAAAGGAGAGAAGAATCTGGATGATGCGTTGCCTGCGTATCAGCAAAGAGATGAAATATTGAAAACATATTGGATTATATACTCTTTAGTAAAGAGTCGCCATGAACATGATATCAGCTTTCTAAGCAGAAACGGGTTGCTGACTTCCCATACTGTGACTATTCACTGATCATACTGTGACTATTCACTGATCATACTGTGACTATTCACTGATCATACTGTGACTATTCACTGATGAACGCATGCCAGAACATCTTCAGAAAAATTTTCAAGGCTTCGTGAGATTCTAGGGCATGCGGTGAGATTCAAGCAGCTATACCAATTGGGAAGCAAAGGTGACCTCTGTGATATACAAACAAGAATGTACAACGGGAGAAATGATTCCGAAAGCGATGCCCCGTCGCCCCTCGACGTCATCCTTCACTTGAAGCTGTGGTGGAAATACGTTCACGTACACCTTCGCCAACAGAAACGCGTAGTCACTCACAAAACGCCCATCCTAACTTCCTAATATCGTAAAGTGACTAAAGCGTAAGATGAGGCTATGTTAACCAGAGAAAGTCAGAGGCGCAATATACCAGTTCCCATCGGACTTAGGATACTCAAAGGCCTGGACTTGGCATGTCACCGATAACCGGCGGAGGATTTAGTAAATGTGATTTAACTACCGTAAGCACACTCCACGGAATCAAGGTCTTCCGAACAAAAAAAAACAAGCAAAGCGCTGGCTGAATCATACGCTGCTAACGAAAGAGAATGCTTCATTCGCTAAGTCCATTTAGGGTAACACGAAAAGGGGGGAATCTTCGGACGATTCTCGGCGTCTCGCGCGTAAGCGACAGTTCACAAGCAGCAACGATCTTCAGTATCTTTATTAACAGTGACATTCCAATGACGTTTCTGAATATCATGTTTTGTGTCGATACCCGAGTGTAAGCTGAGGATAACGAGGCGTTGGAAAGAGGGCGAAAGCAACGCCTAACTCCGAGGCGGAAAAGTTCGTCATTTCAAAAGGGAACGAAATTTGAGTCTTTGTATAACCGCACCTCTGTGGATCACATGAGTTGGACACTCGACGTTGTATAATAGTACGAGACACTTCTTCAATATTTCGAAAAAATTAATGCACATTTGTTGAGTATCTGGAGTTACGTTGACTTGACTTTATCGCGAAATGCGTAGTAACGCATCTCTTGATATTTCCGCATGATGTAATGGTGGTCAAAGAAGCGCAGTACCGCGCGATCGGGATCCTATAGAAGAACTCAGTGTTGAATTTCGGCTCCAAGTTCGCGTTGCTGTCCGAAGAACAGGGGTTTACCGCCGGCTTTCTCGTGGTCGCTGGTTAGAAAGATCAAGTAACACGCATAGAGGTAGATCATTCCAACTCACCTCTTTTGTTTTTCTCCTGAACGTAGGGAAAACCTCTCAGATAATATTCGTGCAATATTCAACTGACTGTTAATTGTAAAAATTTTCACTTCGTAAGGAATAAAACCGTAGCTGCATCCATAAGGCATTCCATATTTCTGTACGTGCTTAACTTGTCCCCTATATTGCCAGTAGTATCAATTAGGACGTTTCCAAATCTAAGAGTCTAAGAAAAGGAAGAAGGAAAGATTACCTTTAATGCACTTATTTGAAGATATTCTCTCATGAAAGTCGTCCAGAAGGCCAATACCAAAGATCGGAATAGCGCGTCCAAGAACCCCGAATCCAATTTTCTCTGGACGAATAACGAGAAACAGATGCCGGCCTGTCCTCGCTAACTCGCAGAAGGTATCCCGGCTCTTGGTAGCACAAGATGCAATGCCAACTATCCCCCGCGTAGTAGCAAACATGCGATATTCTCTATGCGTCGTCTCTTGATCGTTCAAGTGGGGGAAGTACCCCGTGAAGCTCTGGTCGAGTATGTAAAGTCTGCCCAGCGTCTGAGTACTGTGGTTGCCTTGAGTGGTAAGATCTGCGGCCCTTGTGTGCCACTCCTCTTCGATAGGGAATCGGCTCGTAGGCCCAATCGAATTTCTTCGTTGGTAAGCAGGGAGTCGAGCTCTGCGCGACCTATTTTGCGTGACACGCTACCAGAACATTGATCTGAACTGTTTGATGTGTTAGGCCCCACCCAAGTTACTGTGCCTTTTGCGTGAATTTTAGTATTGCAGAACGAGCTGTTGAGGAGAGAAAATTGCGACGCGGTACAGGTGTTATACCTAGAGAGCTGTCAATTAAACGCTTTACGACACTCGAATAACAACGATATTAGAAAAAATAGTGAATGTGCTAAAAGGAGAGAACAAATTCTTCAATCCACAGCGTCTTCGTTTTTATATTATGTTAGAATAAGACGGTGATTATTCTTTGAAGTGTTATAGCAAGCCACGAATGTGTGATCTGTTGAAAATGCCGCGATTAAAGCGGATAAAATAACTTGAAAAAGAGGTAATTGATTTTTAAGGTATCTTGTAATTTCTACTATAATTCAAGGGCTTCATTTGCTCCTACGAAAAGCTTTAGAACTTAGAAATATTACCACCGTTGATAATTAGTGCGGCTCGGCTAGGCTGGGTGCGCTCGCTGAAAGTACCCGGACAGCGGCCCTTTTAGTGGTTGTATCGCTAAATTACAGCGCCAGAAGTGCCCTGAAGGTCAGCGCACTCTCGCTAACTTATCCGTTGCGCTGCCACCAGCTTTGCACTGGACCGTGCACTTCTAAGCGAGGAAATCCAGCAAACCAGAGAACCAAGATCTGGGTTTGAGCCTTCTGATTTGCTACGATTTTGCGCGTACAATTAATCATGAACTGCAAAGCTGATGGCAGCGCAACGGATAGGCTACGACACACAACAAAATGAATAATAAACGAAGTGGTTTGGAAAGGTTTATGATTTTTTTCACAACTACTATGTAAAAATTTAATAGGCGTTTTGAATTTAACATGATATGGAGGATCTACATTTACTAATTGAGATGCGACCATTTTTATAGTGATCAAAATATGTTCTAAAGGTTTTCTGCCCTTCTTGAACGCCCCCCGATGTCACTATCGACACTCGAAAATTACAAAATAACAGTGTATTATGAAACAATAAAATCCGCAGGGCCGCCTTATAGCACAATATTTAATTGAATTTTTTTTAATTGAGTTCCGAATAATTAATTAAAAAAAGTATTACATTTTGAAGTCTTCAAGAATCTCCCTCTTGCCTCCCCCTCCCCCATTTCCTAACCCTTAAATGACTCCCCACCTACCCCGCAAACTCAACGGACAGATGGAAACTACTAATCTTCTCGGTATGTTTCATACTATTATTCCCCTCTCATTCCGCCGTTCCCATTCATTAGCCACGACTCAGTAATTCCACCCTTTTCCACTCACAAAACTTCCAAACTCCTCAAACTCTTATAAAAGTCCGATCGGAGTTCGCTTGACCATCGTCACACCCAAATCGCATATTAAAAAATCGGCATTCGGCGTTCGTAATTCTTCGTACCCGTATTTTTAGATTGCTATTCTATGTTAAGGATGTTTGGGATCGGCAAGGTGGATAAAATCCCCGCCCGGCTCCGAGATGGCTGAATTGGGAATTTGAGTTAGATTGTTTAAATGAATAGCGAGTGTTCTTGGGATATTGGCAGGCTTTTCGAGATCTGAAGATATCATGTGGTGCATTGTGATGTCAGGACCTGCGTATTCGTTTGGATGGGAGTGGTTGCGGGGAGGGGTTCGATATTGGGGTATATATTGTTGAGCAGGGAATAACTGTCCGGTTCCGAAGTTCCGAAACAAATTACTTTGTTTTCAACATCTAGTGATGGCAAAATCACTAAGTGGTGAGAGAGTAGTGGTGACAAGTGCTCTCTGCATTTTGCGGCTTGCGAATGTTCATTCAAGGGTCAAGTCCGACCCCGAATTCCCATCCCCTTCTCGCATCCCGTATTGCGACTGTCATATTTGGACATGAAGTTTGAATCTTCTGCAATATTTCAAGTTCCTTATGAGAAGTATTCACAAGAATAAAAAGCTTGATAAATTGTAATACCAGTGCCTGGAATTAAGCTTCAAGCACAATTTCAATGAGAATTTGTGTTCACTCCCTTATAAAAAGCACAATAATACTATTGAAGGGAGCAGGGAAATGTTTGAAATCAACACCTTCGATTTTCAATTTGCCCGCCCTATGTACACATGTTTCCACTCGATATTTACATTTCTCCAAAATGATTTCAACTTCTCAACTTTTCAAACCCTCTTATGCGCCTACGCAACAAACTCCACTTCTCTCGCGACAGTGCTATTTCCCGCTTCAATCACATTGATTGCATTTATTATCGCCGGGTACCACTTCGCAGCCATTTTAGTATCACCGCTTTCATTTGGATGCACACCATCCCTCAAATCTGTAGTACTGAAGCCAGTGTATTGATCGACGACCCAGATTGGAGACTGTGTGGTATTCTTGGAGACAGCCCATGCAGGAATGGCTTTGTTCAAAGCTTGAATTGCAGTGTTAGAAGAACCAATGCCGATGGGAATAATTTGAGCCACCTGCACGTAGTTAGTTTCCGCCTAGCAAAAATATAAACAGAGAACCTACAATAATTTTAATTTTCGGATTCGAATCCTCATCTGCTGCACCAACGTACTGAACGCCGTAATAATATCCTCTGTCTTCTTGCTCTTCTGCACAATATCATTCGTCCCCAAATGCATCGTGATCAAATCCGCGGGATTCTTCTTCAACCAGTCAACAAGCTGTTTCTTATCCGCGATATCGATAGCCAGGAATCCAGAATGTCCTTCGTTGTTTTTCTCGTAGTTGGTGGTCTTGCAGCCAGATGGGTTCTGGTTCGTGCCGGATCCGACGAATTCGGTGTTCTTGTATCCGGCTGTTTGCATTTGTGTCCAGAGGAGACCCCGCCAGCAGACAATTTCGGTGATCGAGTCGCCGAAGGGCATGTATCTGAGTTTGTTGGTTTGTGCAGATACAGAGGCTGAGAGGAGGAGGGTGAGCAACGGGAGACTGCTGAGTCGGACCATTTTGAATGAGGAATTTCAGAAACAAACTTGAAAATTGTACTTTTTAAGGTGAGACTGGAGAGATATCTGAGAGTGGGAAAGAGGACTTTATATAGTCAGGTGGATGATTTCCCTTCCTCCACGAACATTTAAGGATTGTTCTCCGCAGGCGGAGTAATATGCATCCGTTTGGCTGGAAATAATATCAATGTACTGTACGGGTGTAACGCTATCGGCTAATTCCAGAACAGACGTGTCGGAATTGAACTTTCGGAATACAAACACCCACTTTAGCCTTGTTTTAGACTTCAGAACCTTGTTAACATAGTATTGTATTAAAACGAACCTTTTATCAGGCCTCGTATTCGCATTCCTTTTCTACAATAATTCCAGATTTCGCCACTAAATAATATTTCTAACGTAGGACATTCAAATGAGTGTACGTTTTATAATGTGACCTTTTGACTGCCTGCACAAGACCCAAATATATACATGCTTTATTCATGCTAATAGAATATAATAAGTTGATAGTAGCCTTGCAGTACAAAAAATTATTCTTTCGTTAGATTGGAAATACCATAGCCCGTCGAATGCAGCCCGCGCCCACGACGCTTTAAAAAGTTACCACTAAATTGTTATGATAAAGTATTGCAAACGGCAGGGATATGATTGAATTTCTCCTCTTATCTATTCTAGATACCCGGCGCATTGTTCAAGACGTCGGTTATTGAAATATTTTGAAGTGCTTGGTGCGATGTATCGTGATTTTTCGAATGGTCAAAAGGTGGTAAAGAAAGCGCTACATGTTCTTTGAACGCTCGGCGCCCACTAACTGTCGTGGTTTTTCTTTTCGTACTTGAACTGACTCTCAAAACTGAAGAAATATAAATGAAATAATCCAAAAGAAGCCGCGTCGGAGAAGGCTGGGAAATGTTCTCGCTTAAAATAGGGGAACGTCCCGCCGCGACTTGGTGGCCGCACCGATTTGCTTCTGTTGAACGCCTACTGCTCGCTACTACTTTTTTGATTATTTTTGCGGCAACGAAGCGCGATTTTGAGCTCAGGGTCTATCTTCTGGGTTTCATGGGAACATATATGTCATGCCGACACTAAGTCTCAAAGAAAATTTCCTGCTCCATTCCAATTTCCCACAAGGCCGTATTAATTTTCTTTACAGCTTCAACGCAGATCTAAAATCTTCCTTCCTCGCATCGGCTATCTACACAACTCCAGACTCAGTTCTCCAAAAATGTGCTGGTGCCCAATCATCAGTAATTTCTTCACCCGATTTATCCTCCCGATTATCTGGTTTCTCTCCGAGGGCTTGATAACATGCTTAATACTAGCGAGTTTAACAGAAGCCTACCAGCAATTCTACCTTAAGAAAAAATCCGCCAAATATCTCCTGCCTGGCCCTGAAAGCAATTACGAAATCTACGGACCAAAAAGGGAAGGCTTCCAAACAATTCCAGAGATCTTGGGTACCCAAGAGAAGCATTATCTTCAGCCAGGAGAAAGCCACGAAATATATGAAGCGAGAAGTGAAGGCCTCGAGAAAGTGAAAGAGATTTTGGATACTCAGGAAAAGAAATTTGGAAAAGGAGGAGGCAGAACAATGGTTTTTGAAGATAAGAGAGCTTCGTCTTTGTCGGCTGTGGAATAAGAAAGATAATTGGAAGGAGTGCTAGGGTTTGTCTGAGCTAGAATAGATGAGTGAGGGCATCCGGTTGTGGCGAAGGGGAGGGTTACAAAATGGAATGCTTGGTAGTGTGTGAAAAAAATGATTTTTGGGCTGTGGGGAGTTGTGGGGAGTTGTAAGGCGTTCGCGAGCTCGGTTAGTTTCTTTCCGAGTTAGGAGTCTCGAGATGCGAGCAACACGAATGGCAAGAGGAAAGAGCGAGTCGAGCGAATATCTAGCGGTCTCAGGCTAGAACGATACCGCAGTCACGCAAGGCTTACAAGAATTGCTGTGATATTCATACTTCAACCAACAAAAGTCACCAGAGGCGATGGTGGAGGGAATGGTTATGGTCTAGGAGTTGTTGTTAGCGATAAGTTGATCGCTGGTCCATGTTCCAGGGGAGGTAGTATCGCCGATCAAGCCTGCTTCGCCGATCTTGACGAAGGAGAGGGTGGTCTTGTCGACGGTTGTACAGTCGCCGTTGCAAGAGGCGAGGTAGTCGATGACGGGACCGTGGTGGGATTCGGGCCAAGTGGTCCATTCCAATGTAACGGTTGAGACGACCGTGACAGTTGCGGAGGCTTGGGCGTTGGTGCGTTTTTGTGGCAGATGATATCGCCACCGGCGTAAGCGTCTGGGGCAACGTATCCAAGATCAGTGGCATCTTCGGTCCACCCAATTGAAGCTGGAGGGTCGCTCATATAGGGGTATTTGTTGACGAGGTAGCCGGTATAGCTGAAAAATATTAGTACAATACACTGGGAAGGAAATTGGATCTAAACTTACTAAGTGCCATCCGCAACGATTCCTTGCACATAACCATGTGCAGATACTTGAGCGGCAGTGGCCAAAAGACCGAGAAGACCAAGAAGACCGAGAAGAGCGGTTGTGGTTGAAGGCATTTTTCAGAATTCTGGGAGATAACTGAAGTGTGATAGGTTTTGTGGGAGATAGGTTGTCAAAAAGGATGTGTAATGTGGTGTAAATGAGTGTAGACCAGCTTGGATCGAATGGTAAGTTTGCGTCTCTGGGACGTGAAAAGAGTGTATAGGTCGGTTTTGAAAAGAGAAAGTCAGTGTTGTGAAGAGTGAGGAAGGGAATTCAAGACGCCGACAAGAGACTTCTTTATAAAGGCATTATCAGGCCAAGCATAGGCCAATCCGAGATCTGGCCATCAGTATCGTAGGGTAAGAAAACACTGGACGAAAGTTTGATTGTGCTTGTTTCATTTTTCCACCTCGGCATGACAACATCGCAGCAAATGTTTAGCTTTGATTGG
>JAAMPI010001155.1:0-18599 GCA_013054445.1 Cudoniella acicularis
GTCTGCTTATTCCTTTGTAGATAGATAAGTCTTTAAGTCAAATTCATATTATTATTCCACATACTTGAATCACTCTCGACCTAACAGTCGACTCTTCTTCCGCCCACACCTTAGCTGCCTACCGACGACTATATAGATATATCTTCTATATACTATATACCGCGTACTACGGTTATATACCCTTACATCCAACAAAACTCGTTATTCCCGATTTGACCTATGGGGTTTGGAAGGACTTCAAGCGCATTAGGAGGAACTTGGTGTCCCCAACTTGGTTGGAACATATTGGCAGGTTGGTATCCGCGACTTGGTGCTTGGACCATAGAATGATGGAACATAGGATGCTGAAAAGCGTCTATAGACTGAGGCCCTTGACTTGGAACTTGATGTCCAATGGTATTTTAGAGAGCACTAGCCCATTGAGTGTCTTGACCTGGAGCCTGTCCTGCATCATTTTCGGGTGTATTAACGGGCGACTGCATGCGGGTTCTCCGCTGTCGGCGAGTACGTTGGTATTCTTGACCAGAGGCCCGCCCCGTACCATTATTCGTTCGCCGCGTGCGGGGCATAAATCGCCTGCGAGTAAGTAGAGGGCCTTCATTAAAAGCCCATGCTACACACTGCGTAGGGTGCTCGTGAAAGCAATGCTCCATAAGATCGAGCATCTGATTTTTCTCAAAGACCGCTGGACACTAGTGGCACTTTTGTTGGACCGCAGGAGTGCCATCGTCCTGTGGCACTGAAACGGCCGTGCTGTGACGTGCGCGAATATGTGACTTCAACAATCCCAAATCACATAGAGTAAGTCCGCAAATTCAGCACTTTGATGACAATGCGCGTCGGTGCACCGTCCGGGAGTGGTCTTCAAGCTCCCTTACTGTATCAAAGTGGTCATGGCATTCGAAACAGGTAAATGGTATGACACCTGGGTGAATCTTTTCGATGTGCCTGTCGTGTCTAGCTGATACAAATCTTGCGTTGAAAGATATGCGGCAAATAGGACATTCCAGTGGGCCCATTTGCCGTGGATAAAATAGATGAAACCATGCTTGCTATTATCCAAAGAAATCTTCTCACTTCTCTCTTTCACTCTATATAAGAATTGATTCAGTTATGAGAAAAATCGTGTTATAGATTCAAAGAGGCTCTAATAGTTGCACGTACTCACGTCCGGATGCTGTTCTGCGTTAAATATGTTAAAAATTTCTATATTGTTCTTAATACACGTTCCTGTATTTACTGGCAAGGATTTAAAACAGAAAAGTTTGTTTCGGAACTCACTACAAAGGGTAATTATATCAAAGCAGTCCTTGGTACTGTTCCGAGCTCCAGGCACTCGCTAATTATGAGCTTCACTAATAAATATAACAGGCAGTTCGATATCGGAATCTCGACATGAGCAATTTCCATTTCCGCCCTTGGACCTGAGCAGTCGCTGCTATAGCCTGAGCTGAGGGTGAGCAAGCCCTGAGCCAAGCTGAAAAGGAGGCGGCTCGTTTGGGTTCCTCGACTACGACTACCGCCGGTCAAATTGGAAGGAGCGAGGCAGGGGTTCTTTCGGGGCCAATATTAGACCCTCGTTAGGTAGAACTATACCCCCTAATTTTATCGAACGTTAGATTGAACTTTACTTAGTTCTAGAATAGTTATGTTAATTTTATTACTTTTAATAGTAAACCTAGGCTTATAACCTATTAAAAGGTTAATATTATAATTACTCTTATATAGAATAAAGGAATATAGGAAATTAATATAAGTTTACTACTAAGCTAAGATATTACGAAGGTTAAGCAAGGACATATAATTCCTTATATAATTATATAACTCACTAGTCCTAATTAGGCCTAGCTTATATTTCTTTAGATCTATACTAAATTATTATTTTCCTTTAATATAAACAACTTAAATAATATTAGTTATTGTAGTGGGGTTTCGTGTCCGCTGACAGCTGGTCACGTGGTATGTCGACACGTGACCTGATTCCTGTATATATAGCCGTCCTCTCTCCTTCCTCAAGCAAGCAAGTTCCTTTCTCTTTTTTATCTTTTGGTTTAGTCCTCGAGTCAGGGGTCCTCCCCCCCCTTTTACATTATTTATTAGTAATATAGAAATTAAAGATATAATCTAAGTTATTAATAAAGTATTAACTACGTAACTACGCGTAGACTTAAGGGTCCTTACTTCGAGTATATATAAGAGAAGCTTCTTTTCTCCTTAGTTAATTCTTCTTATATTAAATTAAGCTTCTATACTAGATAGTATACATTCGCCCTATAATACTTAAGATATAATATACTTCTTATTCTTATTATTAGTTCTACCTTGCTCTATAACCTTAGTATAATAATTTAAACTTCTATCCTCTCCCCTAATAATAAAATCCTTAAGCCTTATTAAAGCTACCTCCTTTACCCTCTTTACTTTATATTCTAACGCTTAATATTCCCGCTCTAATTTCCTTCTTCCTTCCCTTGTCTTTACTTTTTAACTTATACTATTACCCTTCCCTAGAATATTTAACCTCTAATAATAAAGCTATGTAGCCTCGAGTTCGGAAATAATATTAGGCGTTAGAAGATTATTATCACGGATCTAGAGTCCTAGTAGGATAGGAGAGAGTTTCTAGTACTACTTAAATAAAAATTAGTCGTAAGTTACCGAGCGTGAACGGCGGAATATGAAGGCCATGCTACTGGAGAGAGGCGGAAGGCACGGATTTGAGATATTAGGTTTGTTTAGCACAGTGACGGGGTCCTCTTTCTAATGGTGTGATATATTGTCTCCAAGATATTTAATAACTGCGTTCTTTCAATCCAGCAAGCTTATTTCTTGATTTTCTAGGGGATATTAGTGGGACATGGCTTTTGAAAGGATGCTACGTGAATCATTAACTCCTTTAGTTGCGAATCAGCCAGCTCCGAACCAATAGAGGCAAGCTTGGAGATGATGATGATGATTCACACGGTCACACTCATGCTCACTTCCTAGCACAATCTGAGCATCACGCAACAAGATTTCCAAAGAATCGCTTCAAAACGGGTTCGGAATCATCGAAAGCAAATCTCATTGATTAAGAATCCGGCAAACCATCGAACCCATTACTTCACATTAAAACAGAACACGCTTCCCTCCATTTAAACCCCTCGGTACTCTGTGTATACTCATTATCCTCTCTACCAACTCCATAATCCAATCTACTATCTTCCTCTATTTGAAACCCCTTGTACCTTGCCAAAAATACCTTAACAATAGCCCTCTCCCTCGCATTTATCTCCCTCACCTAATCTTTCAACATCTGTCTTCTCTCGCTCCCCATCCCGGCGTGCAACTCTTTCTTCAACTCTTTCACCGCAGTTATGAGGTACAGGGATCGGCATTGCGGATTTCCTTTATCACAATATGCTTGCTCGAGTTTTCTGAGGCTGGAAACGGGGAGAGAGATGGATCCATTGGGGGCGAAATAAAGAGGTGGTAGAATTCCGTAGCGCAGCTGAGAGATGAATTTGTGGTAACATGGTTGTTCTGGGCTGTTCATCGCTGACTGATGTCGTGTTTTGGCAGGTTGGCGGTTGGTTGAGGATGGTGGCTGGTCTTCAAGGCCGAGTTGGTGATATTCTGGCTTCGTGATTGTTATTGTTCAAAAAAGGAAGCTGGATCGAGGTTTGGAATAAATAATAAATGGCTCAAATAAGTTTGTTGCAAATAATTCGATTCACACTTAAGAAATCTTCAAAGTGAGGGAAGTGGATCTAGGGAGCACGGAGCCAGGACAAAGATCAGCCTTGTTGAGGAACAAATCACCGGTACCGGAGTTTCTGAGTTGTGCAGAGCGCCAGAAGATAACTGGCATAATTGGACATGTTGAATAGGCTTTGTAAGTAACGAGGGAAACAGTAAGTTATTGATGGATTAACGATTTGCAGAGTACATCAATTTTGAGGAATTGATTCATAGGGCGAGATGGAAACCTCTTGCTCTAAGAATGTTAGAATTTTTCTTTGTCTCGATAGTGTCCCTTCTATTTTTGTGCCATAATGACTCTTTCTGATGCCTTCATTCGTCATTCGATGCTAGCGGTCCTTGAAATTAAGAATCTTAAGATCTAGCAGGTGTATGAAGCTAGCAAAACTCTATTCGAATTCAGTGATACTGCTCAGCCTTCTCAGTGAGTCAAATATCAAGTAAGTTTTCTAGGTTTAAGTCGCCTCATAGTAAATTTCTGCCTAGTGAGTGTAAAAATAATTTTATGAAACATGTGTCTAAAAGTAATTCAAGAGCCCAACATCCTAGCATTGCTCCCTTAAATGCAAAATCAACAATACAAGAAATCATCCGTAAAATTTGAAATTCTTCACACTTAACAAACATTCGGTGTAGTAGGTAAAGGCATTCCTTGGGGCAAAAACGCCTGCAGAGTACTATCTGCATCATTGTTCTCAAAAATCCCCAAGCTAGCCCAACCAAACGTAGCGGCCGCATCATTATCGTAGAATTGCGCAGAGAGAACCTGACCAGCCTGCCAAGTGCCCCCGCAAAGCAAGCTATCTCATTTTCAATCTGCTGATAACCACCCGCGGCATCAAAGGAAGGGTTAGCTGGGTCAGCCTCTGAGGCTCCGGTGTCGAAACGAGCTTCCATGAGATGATCGGAGAGACGCTCGTGCTGGAAGCTTTGGCGTTTGGCGAGTCCATGGTTGGCATACGAGATGGTAAAGCGTGTACCGTTGATGTGGTCACGGGAGGCGATGTCCATCTTGCCGTGGCGAGGGTGCTGAATGCGGTATATGGGGGCGACAGGATTCATGTGCTCATCGTCTCGACCAGCAAGTCGATGGGATTTGCTCACATAGCCTAGGAATTCTAGTTCACCGAAAGATCTCCGCAGAACATCGGCTATCAGGGCTTCGTGGAAATCTTGCATCTCGAGTTGCGCTCTCTTGCTGAGTACATCCAGAGCGATGAGTTCTAGCCCAGATTGATCCCAGGTATTGGCTGCCCGTGCGAACCAACCTGCGCTCTGAGCGGCTTTGAAGGCGAAGCCGATTGAAAGTACAGTTCCAGCTATGCCGAAAACACACCCAGCAACACTGCCAGCACTTCCATCTGTTCATTGTTAGCATTTTCCAGGGCTAGGAGAAATACTGGAGGGCATACCAGTTGTAACGCAGCCTTGGATTGCCGTGGCAATACTACCCGCAGCAACGGCAACATTGATGGCTTGCCATGCAAGGCCTATAGTAAATGAGACAAAGAGCACTGGGTGTTCCCCAAGAGTTCCCGGTACAGCAGTCTTGAAGAGCGCAGCATGCTCAGGCGTTAGTGGTTGAGGAGTTTCGGTGAGATTCAGGTAAAGTCCATTCCATTGATCAGAGGGAGCAACTTTGAGAGAGCTCCAGTTGAAGTTGTCTGGTGTCCAAGGTTCGGCAGCATGGCAACTACGTATCAGCGCCAATGATACAAGCAGGCCGAGAAAAAGCGATGAGACACTCATTTTGATTGACATTTTGCGTGCGTAGGATATCAACTCGATGAGCTCGCCTCGTTCAAGATCGACAACGTCTTGAGCTCTATAGTAGGCACTTGTGCCGGCGTATAAATCGCGGAAGAAAGTTTTTATCTCACGAGGACGGCGAAAAAAATGCAGAAAGGCAGATACTGTTCTCCGCTCAATTCGTGCTTCATGTTCGGGAACTTCAGACATCTTGCCCTGGTTTATAATTTCTGGATAACTGTCAGATTTTGTCAATTAATGCTGAGATGGTGGGCGAATATGCTGACGTGCTGGGGAAGTTGAGGCGCAGGCGGCAGGATAGTCTCATTGAGACGTTGGTTCCAACTGTCTCGTGAACTGTTGGAAAACCGTCATTCGCCCCCGTTAGAATTCTCATCGGCTCCGTGAGTGAATGCAGAACAGTCTTGCCTGGCAGCGCCGAATTTCATGCAATATATATTAAAGTACGTCAAATAGAGAACCGAGTGTGCTGCCGAGTCGACCAGAATGCGTTATAACTCACTAGAGAGCCATGTTATTCTATCGTTGAGCTGTTGACGTTTGCTCATGAGTTCATTGAGCCTCGAAGGATCTGCGATCTTCATGCGAAACTTAGGGATCTGCCACTTAAATATGCAAGCTGATCTGGGGGACCAGGGTTTTTGAAACAAGATAAGCTGCATAAGCGCACATGATTAACTGAAAGGACCGCAAAGGGCCTTTCACGTATAAATGGTTACCTAAGGCGATAGTGCTTATACCCTGTTATATTTAGTAGTTAGAGAGAGCCTCTTTTATATTTATTAAGTATTATAGCCTAATATACTTCTATTTTTAAACTATAAGCTAATATTAAAATTTAAATAAAGTAGCTTAATAAATAACTTTAAAACTTATTGTGAGGAGGAGGCGTTGGTAGGCAAAGAAGTCACGTGTAGCAGGAAAAAGATTTAGTACAGAACTAATCTCTGGCCCCGGGGGGTCTAGAGAAGCCCCCTTTTTATTAGCTATCTGCTACCGATAAGGGTCCGATGCCAAGGCCTAATTTGCTTACGAAAATCTTGCGTCTCTTTTTCTTCCTCGCCTGTCCAAGAGAGAGTCCAGGCCACTGTAGTGTAATAGAGATTATTACCTGTAATATAGATAAATAAATATATTAAATATTCAGGCCCATACAAAGGCTAAGGAATTGACTGTTCTTTATTTGGTTATCCAAACCAATCAGAGAGTGTTAAGAAATCGCGTGAAGCTTTTTACTAATTCTAGTATAAACTTTCTTTGTATGATATTATCTTTCTTTTAGTCAGATCAATCAGTATCGAGAACAAAAGCTTTGTTAATAATCTTTAATTTGTGTAGTGCCCTAACATGTATCTTATTAATACTTTAAAATTATATAACAACTAAATACGAATTATAAGAGCTACAATACTCAAAGGCATTGTTTTAATCGGCAGCCTATATTCTGGCCCCCCTCTTTCTATATACTAGCCCCTGGCCCGCCTACCCCACCCAACAAATTATTTATTTTATTATAAATTAATTATTTCCTCTTACTTCTTATTATATTTATTCTCCTTTATCCTCAAGTTTATAGGGCAATCATTTCCTAGATTCTACTAAAAGTGAGTTATAAGCCTTATTTAAATAAATAAAAAAACTTCTTCAAATATATGTTTTTTATATTATTGTACCTAATAAGTAAAGAAAGAACGATAAATTCATAATATATTCTTGAATAGATATATATAACAGGTAGTGCGTTATAGCGGGATACACTATAACTACGAGCGAGTAGGTATGTCGAGACGCGCTGCTATAGTGTGCTACAGGGGGCGATGCGCTGTAGCGTTGCGCTATAATTAGGGAGCGATAGAATACTAACGTGCGCTGCTTTACTATTCCCTCCGCTGCGGCTAGGTTTGCATTTAGAAGTAAACGTCGCAAAAGTCGTGTAACAGCACAATAGGGAAGGGAACACTTTAGAATCATAACTTTTTATTTTGGGGTTGTACTTTTATCGCGAGGTGTTTAATTTATAGCTCGTCCTAAGTGCAAGGCCGGTCGCAGCGGAGGGGATAGTGTGCTACAGCGAGCGATGCGCTGTAGAGGCACTCATGTTTTGGCAGAATTAGTAGGTGACAAGGGTGGGGGCCAGGGGAGGACAGAATATGGGCTGCCATTTTTATAGGTACATAAGGACTTGCGCCTCTAGAATCATGTAATAGCCTGAATATTAAAATCCTAATAATGATAGAAATAAGCCTATATAGCGCAAAACAGGGTTCTACTCAACTCTAAAGTCTTATTATAATTCTCGCCGGATTCAGGCAGGAGTGTATCACGTGATACAACGATGCCGAACCCCTTGTTTAGGAGTTCGGCTTTTGTGAAGTAAGCTATCTACATTGAATCAATGGGGATATATTGTCATAGGAATATGACTTTCAATTCTTTTAGTGTTACGGTGGTTAAGACCACCTTGTAGAAAAGTATTAGAGTCACGAGTTTTGTTTGAGCCACGTGATGTTCACTCTTTCTCTTCAATTATACAAGCTAGCTGATTATTATTGATAGCAGAGCATTTGATTGTTCACGATATTATTTTTTGTAAACTGTTGTTTTAATAGATTCTTATATATTAATGAGACGGAGAGTATTGAAAGTAAACCACGTGATACAATCTCACATTCCTCTCTGGTATTTTCCAGAAAGAACACCAGAAACGTTATGGTTGATTACGACTTTGTCCAATCGCAAAACCTTCTATTAAAGCAGTTATCATTGGCTGAGTTTAATGTAAAAAAGCACACGATTTTCAGAATTTGTAAATTTCTTGTTTCGGTCTATTTTTAAAATTTCAACGCGCAAAACTCATATTTCAAACTCGCTGCGAGTGTCCTGCCAGCGAAGAATCTGAGCCTGGACCTTGCTTTTTGTCGCAGCTTAAGTCATTCCCCAAACTCACACTTCTACTGTGATCTGATCGATAAATGCGCCCCCGCCGGCTGCGCATTCGTTACTCAAGGCTTCCCTCGAAAGCGAGTTTGCTTCATGAAAGAGAGGTATGCACAACGCAACACGAAAGCTGACCTGGTAGGAGCGATTTTAACGGACTTTGGAACCGACACGCGGGACAGGACGGACTTAGGCATAGAGGACACTAGGGGAAATGAAGCATAAGCATAGGACGAAATTAGCAGAGAGAAGTTGAAGACGATACAGACAAATAAATTTTACTTTCGCGCGACATTCGCTCTGTCGATTATAGCGAAGCATATAGAAGGGGAACCACACGATTAATCCTCCTTAACAATTCCAATAATTCGTCATTTACATAAGCAATTTCGGAAATAATATTTGGATATCAAGGAGATATATAAGATCTATGAAGTCTGTCCCAGGGTCATGTTCTTGCTGATTTCCCCCCTCTTCTTTTTACACTGAAGTTATCCATCCAATGATACCCTAAAACCCACGGTCGCAAAAACTTTAAGGGATGCGAAAGCCTGAAAAACACGCGAAACACAAGAAAAAGTTACAACGACCTGCCGAGAAGAAAACAAGGAAAATTCTCTGCCCTTTTAAATAGTGCTGCTTAAACTATTCAAGGCCGCTGCGACAGCCGCCGGACTCTGTGATACCCTTTTCCATAGATCAAGTTACCGATTAATATGCCGGTTACCTGTGATCATCGTGAATTAGGTGCGTTGTATATGGTCGAATTGACTACAGCCCACTAGTGAGGGGTTTTATTAGCAATTGTAGACGGTCGCATTAAGCCATTTTGGAAGAGGGTACCTTTTGGTGTATTTTGATGCTATCTTGATTTTTACAAGTTGATGTCGTTCTCTCAACTCGAGAACATTTTCCCTCCTCGTTCCAGCTGACATCGACGATGTCCCTGTGTAGAGGGCTAGTTTCTCGACTTTCATCGACGCCGATTTGGAGTTGCAAAAATCGAGCTTGATTGCTAGCTTCTTGCTCTAACAACCGATTTTGTGTCTCGGCCACAATTTGTTGAACATTTTGTGTCTCAACTTCTATTCGTTTGACACGCGCGTGGTAATTCCCGGCACAATATATAAACACTTAACTAAGTTAGGATAGGCGTCGAGTTGACCCACTTTTCCGTCAAAGTCTTGAGATTATATAGAAGAGACAGTAGACTCACCCAGTACACTGATGCACACTATCCAGGGACGAGAGAGTAAGCCATGAGCGATGTCGCCCAATCCCATGTAACCTGTTACGGTAAAGACTCCTCCTACTTCTGCGAGCCGAACAGAGATAGGCGCTTGATATGCCATTTCTTTTGTTAAGTTGAACTAAGTGGGGTAGGAGAAGGAAAATCAAAATAAGGGAGAAATATGTGTAAGAATGATTGTTAGAAATGGGCCAGAAAACGCAATTTATTCTGTGTACCCCTGTCGACTCGTACGGCGAATCCTTACTTTGCATGATAGAAACGACGCTATTTGTTGGTTTTATTAGGCAGCAAGAGCGAAAAGGGGCCCCAGTGTATCAAATGTGTTAAACAGGGCAGATTTCGCTGATTGCATGAAGGCTGAGTATGCATTGGGCAAGGGGCCGGGCTGCGCACGAGTTAAGAGGTACAAAGTTTGGGTGACTGGTTATCGCAAATGGAATGATAGAAAGAAGCGGTTAACTGGATGTTCATGCTGGTAGTATGAAATAGAGCACAAACACGAATAGTCTCAAGCCTACTATAAGATTGGAAATCTCTGGAAGTTGAACTAAAAAAGGGGGTCGTTGACCCTCCTTTTAATTGGCCCGCGGATGTGACCAACACCTTCCGCATCAAGGCAATCCTTTTATGCATTAACTGTAAGGGTTGCGTGCTACGCCACACACTATCGTTTTAACACTTCACACCAGAGAACTTTTGTTACTTCATATTTTATCTCCGTTCCTACAAATCCAGTTCGTCTTCAACAACACTCCCGTGCCATGACGTCGTCATCGAAACCCTCCGTGTCACTAAGTAAAGTGCCATCTGTGAAAGAGCTTTGTGAGCTTCTCGGGTTCCAATACGCATCCTTGAAAGATACAAACACATTCATGGAGCTGACTCGAGCGTGGAGAAAATCTTACCAAACGAGCTCTGGTCGCCCTGCGACAGATTTACTTTCTTGGAATCAGTCATCGGATCAGCTAGACCTCGAAGAAATGGCCCAAAAATTCATCGACGATAGAGGGAATGGCGACCGATTTTGGTCGCCCAATCGAAGCTGGAATCACGGCGATTCCGACTTACACTTTCCTGAAGACCGAGCTCGGTAAGGCTTTCTAAGAATATTCCATTTCTTCATTGACATGCTGACACGTCGCAGGATTGTAGCATTACTAAAGCAACTCTTCTGGAAGCAAAATCGATACGCATTCAACAATTCACAGTATGGACACAAAGAACCCGAACCCAGAGGTCAATCTAGGGAGAAAACAACTCCAGTTCGACAAATTAATCCCGTCATCCATGGCGCTTCGCCCGCATCTGTTCCTTCAGCAAGGGCTGATGCGGGCTCTGTACAGGCAAAGTATGTCCCCTGAAAGTTTTTTTCTCTCTTGTTTTTTTAAGGCTTAGCAATACTGGATTCTAACGACGTCTAGGTCCAAATCACCAAAAAATCCCTCCAAGTCTACAGCGCCTGATGGAACAAGTCGTAAGCCACCTCCGGCTGGCAGCTCGACGACAGGAAGGATTAATACCCCCGCTCCCGACTTTTTTGAAATTTTGGATGATTCGGTACACCTTAATTTTCCCCATGTGAAACCAAAACCGAATTTCTAATTGTACAGTAGGATTCTCACGACTATGCAACCTTCTCGCGCTTACCTAAACGCCCCCAACCTATCTCCAGCACTGAAGAGTCTCCACGGAAGAAGAACAAGTACCACCTCGCAGCTCCTCTTAGGCGAACAGATAGAAAACGAACAATTCGAAACTTCCCTCACGCAGTACCAGACGATCAACTCGAACAACTGATCAACGATAATACCGAAGTTCATGATCGCACTCACAATATACAGCCTACTAGAACTTCTATTACCTTGGGATCATCGGAACAAACTAAGCCTCGGTTCAGGGTGACGGATGTAGAAACTCATTCAAAAAATTCGCCACCTCATGTGGCCCTTCCTATTGAAGGGCGGCCTGCTCCAACAGCTCACATGACCGCTTCGCATATCCGCAAGAGTTTATCACCGCAATCGAAAGCTTCCAAGATTGCTCAAGCAATAAACCGTTCCAACCCGAATAAGAGCTCGACACCGTCGTCCTCACAAAACAATTCTACCAGTCCAGTAAACAAATCGAAACCATGGAAAGCAACTGAACCACGGTGGGCAACAGAACCCGACCTGGAATTGGAAAAGGGTAATTCAAGAACATCACGCGTGGAGTCTTCTGCCCTATCAGCCGAGGGAAGTGAAGATTCTGCTCTTCAAATGTCTGGAATGACCAAGGTAGCTGATACTATGGGCAAATCTTCAGAAGCAGTGGATTCAACGCCTCCACAACCTTCGGTGGAAACCTTTAATGCGCCTTTAGACCCTGAAAAGAATAAATCAAACGCACATGGATCGACTACCCACGAGGGAAATGATGGAAAGCCTACGCCAACTTCCGAACCGCTCCCTTCAAGACTAGAACTTCCGCCGGCTCCGTCAGGCTATTATCCCGGAGGCACTGCAAACGTGGCAGCTTCGCCAGAACAGGGGCAGACGCCATCCAAAATTTCCGAGATGTTTAAATCTCTACCTGATGTATCGGAAAAGTTTTCGGAAAATCCCTCGAGGCTGGAGACGCCGTTACAAAGTACAGAGACTGTAGAAAATAAAATGGAAATAATATCCACAACGGAGCCAATCCCAACACAAGCGCCTCCTCCAAAAGCGCAGCCAGCACAACACTTACCGCCTCAAGCCTCCTTGTCAAATCCTCGCCATAAAACACAAATTCCATTGTGGATCATCACGAGAGAGCCTCGCTACACCGAGGAGAGATGGGACGATGGAAAGTTCATGGGGACACCTCTCCCAACCTTCATAGAAGGAATTTCCAAAGTTACACAACGAAGTCACATCGAGAAGATTAAATTGACTCTTAGAGCTCCGAACTTCGACACTAAGATTACCGTGTTTAAAGATGCAGAGGACTCGTGGGCTTCGGCGAAGGAAACCTTTATAGAGAAACTGAAAGAAGCGAAGGCTGAGGCTAGGGCGAAAAGGCAGATGGAGCAGTTGACATTTAAGATCTTGGTCGAGCCATTTTATGAGGAGGGCATGCTTCCAAGCCGGTGCGATGATGAGTATGAGGACGAGTTTGACTTTTAGTCGGAAAGCTCCTAAATTTGTTTTCTTTACCATCAACTCGATTATTATTGCCATGGCCGTGATGATATATGCGCACTGTACATGGATCTCATTCTTCAATGCTTTATAATTAGTATTATATAAAGATTATTTTAAAACATTATTATAAAAATAAAAATATCTATACTTATATTTTATATATTATTAGAAAGGAAATTTAATTAAATAATTATAAATATATTTTAAAATCTAAATGAAGTAACTAAAATTAGATATACTACTCTAAAACAACTCGATTAGCACTTTCTTTTTTTTTAAAAATTTTTTTTTTTTATNTTATAGACATTCTCGGAATGAGATAAAGCTAGATTGCCTATAGGAAATCGATATTCTAAATATTACAAAAATACAGTTATATAATCGCCGCGTTATAATTGGTCCACACAGGCGCTAAAATCCAGGGCTTAGTCGCTAAATTATAGCGTATAATACGCTGTAATTTAGCGAGCCTTAGTAGGTAATTATTAGAATCTCGTGCGACCACAGCACAACAACAATTAATTCTGAACTCCTTTACGACTGCGCAGCTGCTCCCAGACTAGTTATGGCGTGCGCAACTAATATAAATTATCGTACGTTAAAGTAGTCATATTGTAATTGATACGCGCGATATTAATATGGTAGGTGCCTGAATCTAGGGGTTACTCGCTAAAACACAGCGAATAACGCGCTATAATTATTAGTAGGAGAACGTTAATAAAATCAATAATAGAGTTGATACTTGGCTAATAAAACTTAGGTTAAATAGTAGAACTAAAGGAGATATAGTTATAATTGATTTGGAGCATGATTTAACTGTAGAAAGAGAAGTGTGCTAATCGAGTATTTAACCGTCATTTATATATGGATTTTTCTTAAAACTGCCACTATGAGCGGGATTTCGAGAAGTCCTTACGCAGTATTTCATCTTAGCACATTCTTGTATACAGTATAGTTGAAGAATCTACTTTCTCATTTAAAATCGACACTGGATCAGCCCCCGTGTCCTTCAAATTTAGGAGTTCAGTTCATCGTTCGCCAAATTGTAGAAGGCGAATGAATGGACATCTCGATTCATTTGAGCTTTGATCAGATCAGCAACTGCAAAGTGGCCTCTCCTCTCTGCCAAGTCAGCAGCGGTTTTGAAGGTATGCGGATGTGATCCGGTATCCATGAGCAACTGGACCATGTCTAGGCGTCCCCACTCGGCTGCACCCTCCAAGGCAGTTCTTCCCCCCGAACTTGATCCTGGTGCATTAGGATCAGCTCCTCGTTCGAGTAAGTCCTGGACTATCTTAATATGCCCCAAGATCGCTGCTCCTTGAAGTGCAGTGAACCCTAGGGTCTTCCCGGCGGGTGCGTTGACTTCTGCACCTGCGTCGAGCAAGAGGTCAATTGATTCAAGATTTGGGACCTCTTCCGAGACGGCTACCTGAAGTGCAGTCCGACCAGAAACCATTCCGGGAGGAGCATTAACGTTTGCGCCATTTGCCAACAAATACTTGACGATGTCGCAATTCGTAGCCTGATACTTTGTGTACGCTGCCACCACGTGTGTTGCTTCTTGCAGGGCGGTGCTGGCTTCTCCGACAGCTGGAGCGTTCACATCTGCCCCAACATCGACAAGAAGCTGAACCATTTCGAAACTGCTCCGTGATGCTGCAATTTGGAGAGCTGTTCCGTGAGGAAGGCCTGGAGGTGCGTTCACGAGAGCCCCCTTCCTTATCATCAGCCTCACAAAGTCAATGTCTGACTGTGTAGGAAAGTACGTAACATCAAAAAAAGAGTTGGAGAAGCGAATTGTAACTTAAGCCTCCCTCCACACTCTGATTAACGTTCGCCCCAGCTTCAATTAAGACTCTCGCAGTCTCAGTGTCCCCAATCTGGATAGCATATTGAAGCGAAGATCTGCCGGAGAAAGGGCCTCTGAGATTGAGTTGCTGGGATTGATCGCAGATGCTCAAAAAAATCCGAAGAGTGCGCTTTCCCGTGTCCCGCTCCGTCTTATTTGCATGGCGATCTGATGGAATCCAGTCAAGTAAGTTTGCCGGATCAACTCCGATTTTGACAAGCTCCCAGGCTTTTTCGACATCACTGATTCCTGTGTGAAAACCGGTATTGTACTCCCTGTACCAGCTCCCAGGCGCAAAGGGTATTTCTAAAGCACCAGATTTGATGAGCAACGCTTCTATCTCAAACCATCCCAGTGTTCTGGCCACTTCTAGTACTGTAATGCCATAGTCACTAAAAAGTAGCATATTCACAAGCCCACCATTATTGATCAAAACGTTGACCACTTCGATATGGCCCTCTTCAACGGCAGTTAAAAGGGCAGTGCGATACTTTGACTCAGCATCACCGGTAGAGGCGTTAAAATCAATGCCAGAGGCGTTCACGGACGCCCCAGCTTCGATTAAAAGGGCCACAACCTTCGCATGGCCGAATTTAGCTGCATCATGTAAAACTGCCCATCCCAGACTCTGAAACACGAGCATGTACTGGGTTGCGCGTGTTTTTAGTAGCAGCTTGACAATTTCCTCATAACCTAGAGCGGCCGCAAGCTGAAGCTCCGTTGCTCTTTTGGTTCTTCCGACAGGCTGGAGGATATTAGTGCAAGGTTTTCCGGCATCAAGTAAAGCTTGGATATCTTTTAGGTGTCCTTCCTTGATTGCATCTATCAGAGTGGTGGGCCGCGGCTTCACTGAGACAGGCGCTATGATTCTAGCTTCGTCTTTGTCTTCCTCTGTTTGTAGGAGTCGAACGAGTGCCTCATTTCCTCGTCTTCGTGCTCTGTCGATGGGTGCCTCGAACTTCTGTTGGGACGAATCATAACTCAGAGCATTGGGAAGAGCGCCAGCTTCTAACACCAGCCGGGCCAGGTCGACCGTATCGGCTCCCGCGAGTATTGTTTCAGTGTGATTGGTAGATGTTCCAGTTGGGATCCGGGCGTTGACGTTTACTCTCTCTTTAATAAGAGTTTTGACGAGCTCAATATGCCGAAGCTTGACTGCTGCCTGTAGCAACCTTTCACGATGTTGAGAGAGAAGACACCTGTTCGTGTCGGCATTGAGTAACGCCTTGCCGGCCACGATATCGCCAGTCTCCACAGCGATTTGGAGATTCGAGTCCAAAAAGGCTTTAATTGTTGGAGAATGGAATGCGAATATTCTTTTCAGGAGCATAGCGTTTTCGGGGAGGGTGATCCATTCTAAAACCTTCTTCTGTTGGCCAAAAGAGAGTAACTGATTTGACGATAAGTAAACTGTGAATTTTAGGAATTCGAGAAATGCATCCGAGGCAGAAAGGCCAAGCAGTCTTCCTATCTGTTCTTCCAAATCTCCGTCGTGTCTTTCCAGCATGCTTGGTTTCATGCGGCATAGTAGCATTTGTTTCTGATCCTCTTTTGTCATCGGTGCTGAGAGTGTTGGTTTTTCATGGCGAAAGATTTCGAATATTAATTGCGGAGGGAATGTAAAGACCGATTGGACCGAACGAGAGTTTTCCGGCATGTCTGCTGTCGAATTGTTCACACCGGCAATACGGGACCCTTGCTGGAGAATTTCTAGGTAGGGACTTCTTGGAGGAAGCCTAGGACTACTAGCAAAAGACTCCGGTATCGAAGGTCGGGAAACGTAGCTATCTGCGAAATCCAAATCAGTCATCACTTTCTTAACACAATCCAACACAAAGCATGAAAATCACCTTGGACATTGTAACTGTCCAGAAAGCTAAAGAAAGGGAGACTTTGAAGTATCGATGGCGTTATTAATGCATTTTGGATCACCGGAAGCGGCGTGAATACGCAGATATCGCCAGGTGATGCTGGACTTGGGCCTACCGACGAAATCAGTTGGGGTCGAGCGGTCTTATGAGAGGAACCAACAAGATATGAATCTACTGTTCAATTCTGAGATTGAATGCCTTGATTCTTCCTTTTTTATTTTCTTATTGCAAATCAAAGAGCCACAGAATTTCACCTCGGTTTCCTTCCCAGAGGCCTCTCTTTTTCGTTTTTTGTGTATGATGTACTGCCACTCTTTAACCGACAGATTTTTGCGGAACGCCCAGGTTTTGAACTTCGTTTCATACTGGCTCTTCCTAAACAAATGTTACGACAATCTCCAGCCTCCAGGTAATTTCTACTCACGAGGCAACAAAACTGTGCTCCTGTTCCATAACCTCCATCAATTTGGGGAGAGTTGAGTCAAAGTAGAGTTGGCGCAAAATTGTTTTCTTTGCGTCCCAGTCTTGCTCCGTTAGTGGTGCCATGATGTAGCTTCGAGCATTTGGGGGTGGCGAAAGAAAATAGTTCAAGATCAGCAGCTATTCAATGTCGAGGTATGGAATTGAAGATATTCCTCTGGATATGAAAGAAGGTGTCGGGCAAGTTGTGCGGATTTATGTTGGATTTCGCGATTTCAGCTAGAATATCTCTCTAAGGTTATTGGTCAGTTCCAAAACCCGCACGCCTCCTGTTCAGTCGCTGACCGAGTGTTGTGATTGGAGATTGCCAAAATCCTGCAGGCAGAATGCCGACGCTGCGGACTCGCGAGCAAGCCACGGAAAACAGTCACTGCATTCAGTTCAGCATCGTGGCGACCAATGTCGGCAGACTTAATTTTCTGATTAGTTGGCTCCAGAATCTTGCCAACGGCTACACGAACTACTCATGCCCCAGACTACCGCCCGAGGTTTCAAAATTCTATCACCCCCGAAATTGCTATTTCCAACATGCCGCCGTATATATATGATCGGGTACATTCTTCTTTCTCAAGAATTTCAAGCATTCAATCGCTCCATCAAAACAACCCAATACTTGTTCCTCTCTCATCCTATCCAAGAGCCTCGTCACGTCCTCGCGAAAAATACCACTTCAGATGTCACTATCCTCGACCCAAGTAACCCACGGTTCAGTCAAGAGGTAGGTGTATGAGGACCTTGCAATTTATCATCTTAATGAATGCATTAGAGATTTTAAATTTGTTATTACAGTTCATCGCTCTCGAAGCCGTCTAAGCAGACCGCCAACTCCCAATGCACCAACACGACGGTCACCAATGATCCTGCTTCTTCGACATTTCACCAGACCTACTCATTTCCCTCCTCCTCTACCGGCAATAAAGACCACTCGGTCTGGCGTATTGCAGCATACGCCATCGACATTGCCAATCCTAATCCCGAATATCGATACAACACATCCGAAGAAAGCATTCGTGCTCATACCACGAACATGAGGTCTTACCTTGATGAAATCGATAAGCACATCGTGCAATCACAAACACGGTGCGGGCAGATAGTGGTTAACAAACCTAACTAAAGACCAGAAGAGCGGAGAAGGAAGGCAACTGTAAGCAACCCCTTCCTTCTACTATAGTGAGAATGCGCACTAAGTAGAAAGCTAGCCAAATCCACTTGAGCACGCAGCCAACTCGCCCCTTAAATACCGAGTCACCAATTATTTGCATCAAATATTAGAAGAGTTTTGATTCCCACTTGCCTTTCGTGCAACATTTAACCCAAATTAGCACGTGGGATACTCAAGTAAAGGTGTCACCCCCCTGCCTATCGCTTAATCTCTGTCCCCCTCCCTTCCTCCCCCGCAGTTTGTGCATTAGTGTCAACTAGTTGGGAATTAGCAATATTTAAGGTCAAGAATCATATTATAATATAAACTTTTTTTTCTTTATTATAATAATGTATTATGATATAACTATAATATTTATTAATACTAACCC
>JAAMPI010001156.1:0-18578 GCA_013054445.1 Cudoniella acicularis
TGAGTGGCCTGGCCGTTTTGGGTGTTGGGTGTTGGGCGTTGGGCGTTCTGCCATCTGTGAGGTGTTTGATGCTGCCCTGTTCCGGCGGCTCGGAGCCAGTGATTTTCAAGGGGCCGAAGCGAGCCATCTCAAGGAAGCGACCGGAGGCTTGGTCCTGGCTGCGTCCTGGCGTTGTGAAACATCCCGCGCCCGCGAAGAAACATCACACATTCCTCGACCGTTACACGTAAGCTCTCTTCGCGAAACTGGTGATGGTGTCTATGTCCCAAGCACATGTGAATCACATAGCTCACGGATGTATGTATTGAGTCGCAATTGTCTGTGTCTGTGAATGTTTCGTCACTTATTCATTCGTTGCCGGGCCGGACTTGCAGGAATCAGAAGTTAATCTCAACCCTAAACCTTCCTCCGGGATATTTAACTTCCTCCAGCCCTGTACTGCGCATTCGTCCTCTGCAAGATATCGCAAGACCTTAAATTTCTCGATAACAGTAGCTAATTGGATCAATTTCTCGCTTTCCGATTGCCTGCCTCGCCCGTTTATTTCCCAATCTGACGCGCTGCGGCCGAATTAAGGATTTTATTAAGTCCTTTGAGGATTGAAGAACATTTACGATCGTAAGTAGATTTTTTGTCCTTGCCCATGAAGCCCGGGGAAACCTATTTTGTCAAGATTAGTGGGTTTACCATAGACTGGGAGGATCCGAGGATCACTGGCTCGTCTGATGTTCGTCAAGCATGAATGATGGAAAGTGTTCCTGATCCTGAATGGTTCAGCCTTCATCTCACTCTCCGGTACATGGAACGTCCACACACACACCCCCAGCAGCTCCACGGCGCAGTCATCATGGCATCCTCTAGTTTAAATATATGTATAAGGGAGGGGAGCACAAAATAAATGTCTGACAGCACTACCTTTCCTACTTCTAATTATTTCACCCGAGTTTATTAAATCCCCCTCTTTCCATTATTTTCATTTACCTCCTTGCCTCCTCGTTTTCTCGTGTAATCAGGTAATGCAACGCAGCAGAAGGATCTAAAGCCGATATTTCCCATCCGGCCCCCAGAGACTTCGCAGAAATACTGGCCATCTAGGGGGCTGGCTGCAGTCCTTATTTACGTTAGGAGAGGGATGCTTTTGATTCCTATGATTTAAGGATAGAGCGCTCATTTCACGAGTAAATATTTATTGACAGCAGGTCTTCTAATTTTTCATTCTGGTATAATCATTCCAGCGACTTCGCTGATAATAATTGCTTGATCGGGATTTTTCTGAGAGGGATTGAAAACACGAATACGAAGTAGTTCACCAATGCTCACAGTACAATAGTAACTCACGCGCCACAATAAACAGCCTTCTTTATCTCGATATCTTGGACGACTCTTGGAGGTACTTTCCATCCAAAATGCAGAGTGGTTTTTCTACTGCAGAATATTCATAATAAGGACCAGGCACTCGGAAAATATACGACCGAGTCAAAGAACAGGATTTAAACCTTGGCAGACATGTCTAGAACAAGTTGAAGGCAGAAATCAAACAGATTTAATC
The DNA here is from genome assembly GCA_013054445.1 of Cudoniella acicularis. Classification (NCBI taxonomy): domain Eukaryota; kingdom Fungi; phylum Ascomycota; class Leotiomycetes; order Helotiales; family Helotiaceae; genus Cudoniella; species Cudoniella acicularis. Next base: position 1,550 of record JAAMPI010001156.1, read on the forward strand.
AAGAAAAAGCGTCAAATAATGCTGAGAGTAACCCGAGTTCCATTCCTTTGAGCGTTCTTCATTTTCATCATATGATACATGCATTTCTATAAAGACTCCAGAGCTCGAAAAACTCCACAACATGCAGTGGTAACAATGCAAGCCGCCCAAATATTTGACACCACAGGCCATCGAAGCCGCACCTTTTAGGTTGGCGATGCCGAGACGGATGAACATCAAAGAGCAAAAGAGGGGTATTCCAGATACAAGCACAACGATTATAAGCCAATCGTGACGGTAGTATGCGAGAAACAGCAGAAATTCGGGGCTAAAATTCTCCTCAATTTTTTCACAATCTGACCTTCTTCCCTGTAATCTTAAACCAAATCACGGCTATCAAATCCTCCTTGAACTTTTCCCACAAGGTGCGATTCAGATAGTTGCTCAACTCGCGATAGTTGTACATCTCGCCCCAACAGTCTCGTCCCCATTCACAGCCTGCCATGTTGACGACAAAATCACGATCCTTCTCGTTATAATGGATGCGAGTATCGTTACCATTTTCAGAGCAAGCTCCTGGAGGGAAACTGTTGATCATTCGTTGCGGGATGAAAGCGGTGTGAGGTCGAATCCATGGTTGGTTGATGTAGAGAAATTCGAGCGCATCTTGTTCCTTGTGTTCCCACTCCATATGCTTTTGTTCGTAGCCTACTGGATCCCACCACACATCGAGGAGACGGTCCGTCCACGCACTCCTTCTGACGAAGAATGATCCAAGGTTGAATCCCGAACAATCTTGTGGGACAATCAGATTTATAGAACTGGCCTTTCCATCTCCAACGGGACTGAGGGCTTCGGCATCGAGATGAAGGGCCGGGAATGGGTGAGTAATATTAAGAGGATTATAGTCGTTGATGTCGCGGTAAGTATTCTTGGCTAAATTGTTGAAGATATGCGATTGGAGAGAGTATGAGGGTTCCATAACAAAGGTATTGAGATCCAGCCACCAAAACCTATAAATCTTTAGCTCACGAAGTAAATTGAGATGAAAAGCGATGACATACCATTCAGCATCTGGATACTTCCTCAAGCAGTTCCGAATCGTGTCGACCTTCTCCCAACTCTCCCTCCACTCATGCGCGTATCGTTTCTTCGTGCTCATATCGACAATTTCGAGCTCATATCCCCACTTATTGGCATACTTCCGTTTGTTTCGTACACTGTCCCGCTCGATAGCCCACTCTCGAGGCCCTTTCCATTCCATAACACCGCCTCCTTGATTAGCCGCTAGTATTATCACAAACTTTTTCCCACCTCCAATGAATTTCGTTCTTCGCCAATAGTAATGTAAGGCTATCTCAAGTTAGTTTCAAGTCAAAAATACTAAACTGCAGGAAAAGCTTACGTGTAGTGTAAAAGAGAATTATCATGACAATAAAAGCAAGGACAGCCAGTAATCGCAACCTCATCTTGCGGCTGACCTTTCTTGCAAGGCTCCTTAGCCTTGCTATTCTGCTACCATCTCTTGCCATCCATCTGCCTCGTCCAAGTTTCTCCTTCTCAGCATAGCTTTTCTCTGATCCGATAGCAAATTTCGGGAGGCTATTCGATATAGTCCTCATGTGCCGATTAAAGAAACCATTATTTTGTGTCGAGAAGGATGGATAGCCATTGACACCTTCGCTCTTCGCCTTTGCAGACTCCCAAGTCACCGAGTTTCCGTTCGCACCACGATACCCGGTTGCAGGAGTCGACCGACCACTGATATCCACGTAAGGGCTACTGAGTCCTGGACTTGCCCATCCACCCCCAGGTCTTGGAGATGGGCTGCGCGACAGCGACATAGGGATGTTTGGGGTCCCTGGGATAGGAGGTAAGGTGAATATGGCGCCGCGCGATGGCGAGGTATCCGAGTCAATGCCAGACGCTTCTTGGATGTTCACGCTGGCAGGCACATTCACGCTTGAGGCTGATGAACGTCGGCGACGATGAGAAAAAGAACTGCCGCGAGAAGAAAAGGAGGTGGGGTTTAAAGACGCCAGGACGAGGACGGCGGACCAGAGGGTGCAGCGACCGTCTGGTGATTTCGAATTGGATTGAGGCTCTCAGGGCGTGGGCCGACGTGTGTTGGCTCGTATTGGATCCGGTGACTTTGCAGCGTCCAGACTACTGCAGTGAGTCCTAGTGGTAGAGCAGCTCTTGGGCGATGGTGTTGTAAAAGAATGGACAGTTTACTCTTTTTTAGGATGCTGCCACGCGAAGAGGCGTCCCGGGCCTTGGCGTCAGTGCAGCAGAATGCTCGTATTGAGATAAGCCCAAACGGTTAAGTCTCAGCTTACCACAAACACAGAATGATGGTCGCGATCGCAGACGGGAGAGGGAAGAGGAAGCGAGTAGATATGGACTATAGAAAAGGTTGCGACAGGAGGCTGAAGAAGGTTGGTATTTTGAAAAAGGTTTCCTTCGGGACCTGCACATTCCAGGGGAAATGCGATCCTAATCGATATGAGTGCTCGAGCTCCTAATAGAATATCTCCTGCGAGTCTTGGCGTTAATCTCGATTCCTTTTTCGGCACCAGCACGCAACCGTAACGCTTCTGCCCTACCTTACCAAAAGAAGCTAGAGTCCCGCCAGACTATTGGTTCCCGAGATGGACTTCGCTGGATAGGGGTCTAGTGTGGGCCTTCCAATCCCGGCCCGCTTATGACAACTTTAAATAATAATTTCCCAGCTGACTGCTGAGATGATAGCCTTAGGATTTGGCGAATGGGAGAAGAATAACATGGTGGACATGATATAAAAATCCATCTAGAGGTAGAAACTAACGAACATTTAGAAAACAGAGGAGATGAGACGAATAATCCATTTTGTTTAGTCAGGTGTAATGCCAGCAGGTATAACGTCTACAGGAAGTACCTAGGTACTCCGTTCTTACTCTTAGTGTCGGCAGTGTTGGTACATATGCTGAGATAAAATCTTCCAATAATATATTCCGCTTCGTATCTATATGAATTTTCATTTTTGAATATAACGGTTTTTTTTTTCAAGAGAGTTGAAAAATAAATAAGCTGAATAATATCATTTTTTTGCGCTGGTATCAAGTGCCAACTGGAGTTGGCTGGAAAAGGTGCACTTCCCAGGCACAGGGCCATGGCCAGGAATATCACGCAATACTTGCACTAATCGAACAATTCATTGGCTTCGACCATTAGAAACTGGATTTGGGCATCTGCTACAGTGCTTGAGAATCGTCTCTAGTGTAGGCTTTCTGTAAGTAAGGAATAGACGCTCATTGCAATTCTGTTCACGACGCACGAGGATGTTGAGACTTGTGCGAGATAGTTCTTATTAGACTGCTGCAAAATCACGGCTCTAAATGGCAACACCAATAATTCCTCACCCAACTCTTTTTAACGGAACTTGTTGTTGTTCATGATCAAAGGCTGATATTAATATTTTCGTGCCTCTGCGGAGTCAAAGCCGTTGGTATTCCAATTATGCCGTGTCTCACTAGGAACAGAAACAGCTTGTTACATCTTTGAATCACCATCCCGTCATCTTTCGTGAGTCGCGACCTCGACTCCGGCTCCCCTTTTTGTCTTGAGGGTTTTCGCGAATCGCGTGCACCTGCACCTTTAAATAGGAGCAGCGCTAGCACCATCTTGGCAAGCCTCAAGGCGGTGGGGGTGGCAGAACGCCGCGAGAACTTCCTCTTAGCTCATTCTTTGATGAATCAAGAACAAAGCAATGAGAAAGCCTCGTCGAGTCACCAATAGCAAAGTGTCGCGGCAGCCGGCTGATTTGCTTCATGTCCGCAAGTGTTCGTTCTCTTGATTGACTACCAATCGCCCGACCGGCTGCCACTCATTGGGCCCTGGTGACTTCGAAGCGCCCGCCAATGTTGTGTCTGGATTCATCTCCAGCGGGCGCGTATTCGAACATCATCCAGCGAACGACGGCGACGACAGGTCCTGAACAGAGCCTCCGGAGGCATGATCTACGACTGTCATCGAATCATAATGTCCTACTCTATTTTGGCTATGCAAACTCCACCTCGTCCTGGGTCCAGGGTCAGGAGTCAGGACAAGGTCGCGCAAGACTTCAGACTTGTTGCGGTCGTGACCCAAAGACCATGAATCTTCTGTTTCATTCCTTCTTTCATACGTACTCTGACCCCGTATCTTTGTTGCATGTTCTTTCGTCTTGACTGTGTCCAGTCCGCTGTCGTTACCTTTGTTGTGGTTCCTTTCAGTTCCAAGTTCCGAGTTGTTACTATTGTCTCCATTGTTCCCTCACCACAATACAACAATGCTTTATGGATCACAATAGACTTTCTTTGTGACTCAGGGCTATTATCTGCAGATCTGGGATCATTCTAAAGTTTTTCGAGTCCTCTAGTCACTCCTTCCTTAGACAAACACAACACCACGAAACTCAAAAAACGAAATCTACCTTCAGACAAATCAAATTTCGACAATACTTTCGATACCGCGAGACATCCATACGATCTTAGCATCTCAATCACGTTTCGATTTCGATTCCAACTTTTAAACTTAAAATCTACCATTCTCTAATATGCCTACGAACACAATGGCAAGCACCAAGCCGAATACTTCGGAAGTCGGCACTCTCAGACGACCATCGGACAACCCATATGGTGCACCTTTTGGCGGCGATAGTGACGATGAAGGAGATGAATGGTGGGACGAAGAAGATAGTAAATCCTCACACGGGGCCAACATGTTAGGCGTAACGCAATGGGCACAAATTCCTGAGGGTACTAGCACTGGGCTGGGTACCAAGTCTGTGAATCGGTCTGCGACTCGAAAGCACAACAGGAAATACTCAGTGCAAAAGCCAACCCGAGATAAATCGAAGGGAAGGCAGAAGAAACAAAATGCACAAGCAGGAATCAAAGTCGTGACCGACTTCACAACGCAGAAATCCCAAACGCAGGCAACACAACATTTACCTCAGATTGGAGCCTTTGTGGATTTGGCTACCCTCCGAGCAATGGATGGTGAATCGAAACAGAGTTCTGGGCCCTTTTGGAGATCGAGAAAAAATAAGGGCTCAAAAGACACGACTCGTGCTATTGCACAACAATCCTCCGAAACCTCAGGTCCTAGGACTCTGAAATCGATTCCGAATCCTATGTTCGCCTCAGGTAGACGGGAATCAACTCTTATGCCTTCTCATGACTTTCGTGCTGATTTATCACCGAATGATCGCCCTATAGTCATTGGCCTCTCCATACCGTCCTCTGACGTTTCTGTCCACAGCGTTAGTCCCCAGACTGCTACATCGCTCCAAGTCCCAGAAACTCCCACGATTATTATTACACCCGCCCAAGAAGGGTCTGTTTGGTCACCTTTCGACGAAGGTAGCGACTTTTCGGGTCACCGCGCTCGTCCCGCATCAAGTATCTATTCGCAAAACGTTGCTGGTCAGGAGAAATTTATGACTAGGGAAACCCCACCTGTACCGCAAGTGCCCTCTTTTGCTCTCAAGGAAGAACAACAAAGACAAGCTGCTCTAAAAAGCTGCTTTTCTCCAGATTCGGACGATGGGACGACATGGGATGCAACTCAATATTCTCCGAACGACTACTCATCCCGTATAATGTCTTCATGCACTGTTTTCGAAGAAGATGAAAGTCCCGTCATTGCTAGACGAGCACGCGGGCTCTCAGTCTCGGTCTCTCAAGCTGGTAAGCATGCAAGCGTCAGCACGGTTGCTACAAATAGACGTTCTAAAGGCTGGTGGAACTATATCACGACCCCGTTCTTAACCCGATCCAACACATTCGCGATTCATGATCCTGAACAACAACAACCCCCGGCTCTTCCAAATCTAGCAATTGCTGTTGAAAAAGCGCAAAATGATGTTCGTGATGTGAAATCATGGGAGAAACAATTTTCACCATTGACACCAGAAACCTCAACGACGATACAATCATATTCCTGGTGGAATGTTGATTCAAAGGACGCAAAGTCGGCAGGGCCATCCCCGGTTAACGGTGGGACCAAGCACAAGCTCCAGGCGTCTACAGCCACAGTGCCATTTATGTTATCGGATGCTCACGAGGAAGAGGTCTCAAGGTTGTCAAACATTTCAGACCACTCTCAGAGCCATCTAGAAAATGTATCCAGAGAGCTTCAACATGCCAACCCAAGCACTATTCCTATTGTACCCGAAGAGCCTAACACGACTATGCAGAGCAACAATCCATATGTTCAACCACCGCCGCAGGGCCAGCATAATCCTTTCGCCCATCCACCAGCTATGAATCATGTCGTACAACCTGCAGAGCCCGTTCAAGTGGTTGTCTTGCAACACCCAGCTCCAGTGGTCCATATTCAACAGAGTCAGCCCGCTTTTCAAGTACTTCCTCCTCCAGCTCCAGTGGTCCATTATCAACAAAGCCAGCCTCCTTTCGAAGGACACCCTCCACCAGCTCCAGTAGCCAATTATCAACAGAGTCAGCCATCCTTCCAAGGATATCCATCATCAGCTCCAGAAGACCAGAGCCAGCAGAACGAGGCTTCTTTTGAAGCGCTCCCTCCCCCGCCATACTCGGCTGCGCCATCTCGAATGCCAAGATATCGTGCAGTCTTTCCTCCGGGGGGTGAACTCAATGTCCAGCATTCGGCTCCCCCAGAGCCCGTAGCTCCAGTAATGCAACGGACGATGCCATCTACTAGAACAATCTCTACGTCAAGGGAACTGCCACCGGCTTCTCCAGAGCCCATGGCTCCAGTAATGCAACGGGCGATGACATCTACGAGAACAATCTCTACGTCAAGGGAACTGCCGCTGCCTTCTCCGGGGCCCGTATCTCCAGGATTGCAACAGGCAATGGCATCTACTGGAGCAATCCCCATGTCAAATGTTCCCCTCACTCCGGCTGGCCGGGGACCGATAAACTTGAATTCATCATACCCTCGGGATTTGCCCCCACGACAAAATAACACCACTTTCATAGCCGAGTTCATTGATCAAAATTCTTCCAAAAAAGCACGCAAAATCGAAGAAAAACGTAAAAGGCATGAGAAAGAGGATGCTGTGGCTCGTAAAGCTGGTGGTTGGTGGCGCGGTCGTGGATGTATTCCTAAGAAAGGATGTTATGGTCGCAAAGGTGTAGAAGGCCGTAAGAAACGTCGATGCTATATCGCGCTCATCGTTGGTTTTCTCTTACTGATCATCCTGATCCTCGCACTCGTTACGACTCTTTCAAGAAAGCCAAGTTCAAACATCGGTCCCTCGCAGTGGCTGAACCTGACTGGTTTTCCTCCCATCTTCACAGGTCTTTCCACGGTGGCAGTACCTGACAATACCGTTACGAATACTGGTTGTGTGGTCCCATCAACGCAGTGGAGCTGTGACTTACCGAAAGAACTTCAGGCCTCTGTGGCCCCGAATCAACCAAACCAGCCAAACTTCCTCTTAAATATCCAGTGGGACAACAGCAGCTCTACGAATGCGACATTTGCCAATGTTACAGGAAATCCAAACTTGGTGACACGGGCGGTTGGTGGCAACCCCGTATCTGCGGGACAATATATCAAGAGGGTCATTCGAAGAGCGGCACAAATAATAACCTTCGTTCCTTCTCCTGAGCCGCCAACGTTTGCAGAGGAGTTTTTCCTTGGTAACACAACAGACGGCATTATCTCGAGCCAGAAGGCTGGAGAGCCGACTCCATTCTATATCTCTTTTTTGCCAACGACAAACTCGAGTATTGCGAAGAGAAATTTGATTGCACGGCAATCAAATGATTCTTCTTCGTTCCCCGATCCTTCGGCGCTCATACCTCCACCAAGTCTTGGTTCAGATGGTACAGCTGCACCAGCAAACCTTCTCCCTTTCCCTGTTCAGCAGCCCATCAGGCTATATGATCGTGGCCTTCCATCTGAGCATTATGGCTTCTACACATATTACGATCGCTCTATCTTCCTCAAGTCTCTCGACATTAACGCCACTGGTGGAGTTTCGGAAGATCAAAGCGGCGGGGCGGATAAAGACGCAGCCCAATTCAGATGCACCTGGACCCAAACAAGATTTTTGGTTCAGATGTGGACTCGAATGAATACTACCGCTCAGCTTCTCAACGGTACCCATACAACGAAGAACCCAGCTACAGACTTCTCGCAACCTGGGTCATTTCCATACCCTATCACGATCACAGTAGATCGTCATGGTGGTGATGCCCAAACGAAAATGCTATATTGCTATCCTATGACGGATCAAGAAGAAATCAAGGCTGGAACTGGCCAAATTATGGAAGAGGAAAGAGATTTCGGTGGAACAATTATCAATCCTGCTGCTGCGCTCTTCTTCAACGCTTCAAATCCTTCTCTTGGCGGCTTTGACGGTGGAACTGGGGGGTGTAAATGCCAGTGGGATAATTTTCAAGGTGTGGTCGGATGAGGAGGATTTTAAATTTTTGTTTTTCAACGTGCATGGCATTGAAGGAGTTTAGCATTATAAAGACATTGCATGGCATATATAGATTAGCAAAATTAATTGAAAAGCACATAGAAGAAGATTGTCTATGAACTATTAAGATATTTCGAAAATCTAGTGTATGTTGCCTATTCTAGCCTTCCCCCTTCTTGCCCCTGTCTAGCGCGCGGCTGCAGGCGGAGATCAACAACCGCGAACCCGTCATTGATCACCTCTGTTGTCAATATGCATTCTCATATTTATCTCATTCATTCATTTCTCGGTCTAACTCAAAGTTCGCTCTTTCACCTTGTTGTTTAATCCTCTCTTTGATCTGTCCCTATCATCCTACAAGACAGCCCTGCATCACACCCTGATTCCAATACCCCCGAGTCTTACTGAGAATCGAGACAAGACATGCCATCTATTGCTGAGGCACCGGTATCACCATTGAGTGGGCGGAAGAGGAGGAGGGACGATCACAATACCATCGACGTGCAAATGAAACTATCAAGGTATGCTCCGACATTCAGCTGCCTATGAAAATGAACCGTACTGATGCTGTCGCCTCGCAGTCCACACATCCCCCGACATACAAGTTTCCCCGATTCAACGCCTATATTCTCGGACAAAGTCAGAGATGAAATACATCAAGGGGAAAGAAGACATATACTGCCAAAGCCGAAACAATTACACGATAGCAAGAGGCAACGCATTGAGAAGGTAGCTTCCGAGGACACCACCCATCTTACTCATGATCTCCGAGACCACAACTTTACCGAAAGACAACAACACAATAATCACCACGAATCATCAGAAACCGTACGTCCTTTCAAGAAAATGGTTGATCTAAGTCCTTGCCATATCTGCCGCCGGAAACCTACAATAAGATCTGAGCTGGACTCCTATGCCGATTGTGAGGGTTGCGGTAAAAGAACATGTTACATCTGCATTCGGGAGTGTTTAGGCTCCACTGTCGCCGTGGAGAAAGACACAGAGATGGGAAATGGGTTTGACGGCCTGGCGTTTGATTTCCAGGAGGATTCAGAGAGGAAGCAAGTGGTGAAGACGGGCCACGACACAGATCAACATTCACAACCGGGCAAAATCTGGGATACTGACACGACGGTGGGACACAAAGGCATGGTATGCAGTCGATGTTGTGTTGAAAGGGGTCCTGGAGGCGAAGTCTACTGTCTTGGTTGTGTGAGAGCAGAGAAAAGAGGTTGAATCCGTACATGGCCATGAATGAAGCTGGTGAAGATCTTGCATTCGAATGTAGAATGCTGTACCAAACACTACGGCTTCTGGGATTTAATAAAGAAATACGAAGGCCATAAGAAACACTAGGGCCAATTCGAAGAGTTACTCAATGCATTTATGACTTCAATACCCATTTTATAATAGCGGCTCAGGGAAGAGCAATTGTTCCCAAGCATATGTATGAACCTGTTCTTTTGGACAGTGCTGGGGATACACGAGAAACATGATATCGTATTATATAACTTTATTAATACTTGAATTGTAATTTCATCGCCATGCTCAAAATCCCATCCTAGATCCTGTGCAACTAAAATCCTGCCAAATAATTAATTGCTTTCGGGTCACATTCCTCGGAATATTCCAATGGCCATCCGCTTAATAAATTAAGCAGATGTGAGGTTGTGGTAAAATGCAGTCTCACTAGTACAGATTTCCGAATACACAAATCAAATGGAGCCGAAAGATTTAGGTAGGTATATCCATCAATTAAAAGCGGCTGTTCGACATCACACGCCAAGCAAAGTAAAAGCCACCCAATATCAGGAAGAATCGACGTCATCTATTTTACAGCTCCACTATCTACCTTCCCTCATAGTAGCTCTGCCCTCCTCAGCCTCATTTCAATACATAGGCTCCACCCTTCAACCATGCCAAGAACAAAAGAAACAATAGACAGAGTAGCATTTATTTATTTTCCCTAGTTGAAGCTCTTGGTGAAGGTGGTAACCACTTCCTTCAATCTCGCCTCGAGATCCTTGCTCAACGCACCCTCCTTGTCAATCGTGGCCAACAGATCGCTCTCGTTTGTCTTTAAGTGGGCGATGAAGTCAGCTTCCCATGTTAGGATCTTGTTAACGGGGACGGAATCCAAGTGTCCGTTGACACCGGCGTAAATAAGAGGGACCATTTCGTTTACGGCCATGGGAGAGTATTGCTTTTGCTTCAGGAGCTCGGTCAACTGTAGGAAATTTTCGTCAGCGAAGATTCAAATTAGGTATAGCATGTAGGAGCATATTAGTTACTTACACGTTCACCACGGTTAAGGGTCTGCTTGGTGGCAGCGTCGAGATCGGAACCGAATTGAGCGAAAGCGGCGACTTCACGGTATTGAGCCAAGAAGAGCTTCAAGGAACCAGCGACTTGCTTCATAGCCTTAAGCTGGGCAGCTGAGCCGACACGAGACACGGAAAGACCGACGTTAATGGCAGGTCGGACACCCTTGTAGAAGAGTTCGGCCTCCAAGAAAATTTGTCCATCAGTAATCGAAATGACGTTGGTTGGGATATAAGCGGACACATCACCACCTTGGGTTTCGATGATGGGAAGAGCAGTCAAAGAGCCACCACCGTGGGTATCGTTCATCTTGGCGGCACGCTCCAAAAGACGGGAGTGGAGGTAGAAAACGTCACCGGGGTAGGCCTCACGTCCTGGTGGACGACGAAGAAGGAGAGACATTTGTCGGTAAGCAACGGCTTGTTTGGAAAGATCATCGAAGATAATGACGGCGTGCTTGCCGTTGTCACGGAACCACTCACCCATAGAGCAACCGGTGAAAGGTGCAATATATTGGAGAGGAGCGGCTTCCGAGGCAGTAGCAGCAACGACAATCGAGTATTTCATGGCGTCGTTCTCCTCAAGAGTCTTGACGAGTTGGGCAACGGTGGATCGCTTTTGTCCAACGGCGACGTACACACAATAAAGCTTCTTAGTCTCGTCGTTTCCGTCGTTCCATCGCTTCTGGTTCAACATGGCATCGAGGGCGACGGCAGTCTTTCCAGTTTGACGATCACCAATAATCAACTCACGTTGACCACGTCCAATAGGCACCATAGCGTCGACGGACTTAAGACCAGTCTGTACGGGCTGGTTGACGGATCGTCGAGGCAAAATACCTGGAGCCTTCAACTGGGCACGACGCTTCTCGGTGGTCTTGATAGGTCCCTTGCCATCAATTGGGTTTCCGAGAGCATCAACGACACGCCCAAGCATCTCAATTCCAACAGGAACATCAACCTATTGTTCAATGAGTACTAGGTGCTTCACTGTTATTTCCCTCAACTCACAATTTCTCCGGTTCGCTTCACAGTCTCTCCCTCCTTGACCAAACGATCGGAACCGAAAAGCACGACACCGACTTGGCCAGCCTCCAAGTTCATGCACATGCCCTTAACACCGGAGGCAAACCTGACCTATTTAGTATAGTGCATCATGCATAGCAATTGTCGTAAAACTTACTCGACAAGCTCCTCAGCTTGCACATTACTCATACCGTGGACACGGGCAATACCATCACTGTTCATCACCCGTCAGCACTCATTTGCACACTCTCGAGCCCATATTGTGTGTATTGAAGACCAATGAGGCTTTTTATATTGGTAGACGTACCCGACGGACAGGACACGTCCAGTTTCGGCGAGACCGGCCTCATCCTTAACACCTCTAATTCTTTGCTCGAGGATCGACGAGACTTCTGTGGGCGAGGCTTTTGAGTCTGATGCGTAGCTTCGGACATGTTTTGATGCTGCGTTGAAAGCTGCTGGCGCGGCGGTTCGTCCCTGAAGAAAACGTCAGTTAGCCGAAGGCCGAAAAACATCAACAGGAGCTGCCAGAGCTCGAGGACAGCTCTTAACCATCAACATCCATCGCTCCGGCGAGCCAATTGAGCCCGTAGATGCGCATACGATGCATCCGGATTGATTTGAGCTGGAGGAGCAGGCCACGAAGGGGGTGTTGGCTACGTACCGCTGCAACTCTACCGGACGCAGAGATTGCGCCCACCGTCCGGCTGGACTGTCGGAGAGCGTTCCTGAACATGTTGACCGACGTCTATGGGCTAAAAGAAAGGCGAAGAATCAATTGCTCTCGCAATTGACGGAGGGGAGATTGAGATGGGGGATTGTGCTGGTGTCGAGACCTTCACTCTGGAGTTGCAGGAGAGATTCGGCGAGCAAAGGAGCCTCTGAGAACCAGCTAGTCTGCCAATCACGTGACTCGTCTTTAGCGAGAAAAAACCGGCAGCGGCAGGCCTCCAGGACCAATGAGACGAAAATATCGCACAAGCTTCATCCCAGACGCTTTCGTCCGACGGCCAGACGTGCTTCTTGAGTCTGCTACTCATAAACCGCAGCAGTCCCGCCCACGTCTCGCGAATATTATATCTTCACATTCCTTACGCATATATCTGGCGCTGCATAAGAGATGTACCCTCTCAATCACGCCTTCCTGGATGCACTCGATCGATCGAAACAAGCCACGTTGGCTTGGCGCTCGCATCTCTGAGGCCTTCTCCCCGAGTGACCTGTCATGTTGGCTGCTGCGTCTGTTCGACACCCCCTTCTTCAACGCCAACGCCATGAGCCGTACTCTCCTCGACCCAAAAGAGGTAGAGATGCATGAGCTTTCACCGGATCAAGAGAAAAACGAAGGCAAAACTAGCCATCATCCAGCGTGATTGGCAGACTTGGAGGAGGGCCAGGCCTAGTGGCCACTTGCCTCCAGGAATCAGCAGAGCGGGTGGTGGCTGTTTAGATTGTTGCCGTTTTTTTCGGAGTTCTTTCACCCTGTCTCCAGTCGCCAACAAGATGTTGGATGGCTTGCTGTTTGTTGTCTTTGAGGATGGCTGCGGTATTTATTTATACTGTCAACTTATCTGGGAGAATGCTCCGCGGTCTGGTCTCTCGCTGCGGGAACCCTCGCTTTTGGAAGTGCCGTTACACTCCGAGAAAGTATTCCTATATCCTACGCGACGTGCCAAAAGAGTCGTATCTTGGAGTCCACCAAGTCTTGATTCGCCCCTTACGTAATATTCCTTTCTTTCCTGTCCTACTCATTCGCTGCGGCCCTCTGCTATCCCATGTGGGGGGCTAAATTAAATGCAGCTTATATGTTTCTCTACGAAAGAGGCCCTCCCCAAAAGTCCAACTTTCTAGATCCTTAGGACTATCTTGGGACAGTTGTGCAGCCGTGTCAAAATGTGGGGTACATCCGACCAGTAATCGAATGCAAATCGTCTGTGTACTTTAGGCCCCAGTATTATTTCTTTTTGTCATCCCCCGGATGTTCTCCCCGGACGGAGCACAGAATTCTATAAATGTCAAGAAGGTTTATAAACCCTGGTACTATCATTAATGGCGAAAGTGTTCCCTAATGTAGATCTGTGCAGACTCAAACCCTTGCAAATGCGTCCGCCTACGCCGTAGCACATTAATGAGTGGAATCTGACACAAGTAAAGGATTCATCTCATAGCCAACATATCATGCAACCTTCAAGACCGGGCCCTCGTGGGAGTTATAATTGTCCGAACGTTCTACAACTTCACAGGTTAGGTGCCAACGCGGTTTATTGTGACGAGAACCAGGGTTTTGTTCCTCGATTGCCTTCCCTGGAACATATCCCGGCAGCATTAAGAACTCAGCTCCGCAGCACATACCAAACAGCTTGCTCGGTTGGGGTTTTACTGAGTGCCGGGCTTCCGGTTTAACATGCAGACGAAGTGTTAATAATATATCACAGGAGCAAAGTCATTGAGTTTCGAGTAGAAGCTTACAAAAAGACGGTGTCCGAAGAAAAAAGGGCCACTTACTACAACTTTTGTGAGTGATTATCCTACTATGAGTACCCTAGCTTTTTATAACCCGGCTCTCAGGAAAGCCGAACGAGTGTTTGTTCAAGAATCCTATGAGCTGTTTGCCTTCTATCTTTATCCTAAAAACAAGATTTGTTGCTCGTCAGCCTTGAGAAGTGATCCTTCACCATGTAAGTTGGGCGATACTAACAATACCACAGAAAACGGGAAGTCCTCAGCCCTATGTTTCGTTGCCCTGATTCGTTACCGATAAACTTCTACGTCGCAAAACCGCATGTAGCACAACTTCTTACCCCACTTCGAATCAACGATCACCAACAGCTTGCTCAGCTTCGCTTAGCCCCTTTTGACCAATCCCACGTATCAATCTACCAACAATCCAACATTTTAAGTTGCAGCCTGGTCTGTGGTGGCTAACTTCTCCGCTGAATTAACCAGTTTCTCGGGTCCGGGAGACGACACGGGTGTGTTGCACCAAAACATAACGTGCTCTAGAAACGCTTCCTTACAGGATCGACTAGGTCCATATCCAGCAGCGGTCTCACTCGATCTCCTCCCCGGACCAATTAGTGCTCGATGTGGAAGAGTTTTGGAAGGATTTCAACTCGGTCAACATTTTGACTGGCTTTGCATGGGGTGTAATACCTCCAACCTTTGCACTGTGTATCTTCACCAACCTCCCCACACTCGACTTCTTGCGCGTCAAGCCAATCCTTCAGCAACTTGAAGGTCTATTCCAAGAAGTGGTTTGTCAGCCGACATAAAGAACCTGCCAGAACCCAACCGTTCCACTGTACGAAATAGGAAAGCTGTAAGTATCGACTTCATGCGACCTTCGTTCTCACACCGCACTTGCCACTGTCGAATCACCCTCCCTGTCAACCCCAGAGAAAATCCTCCACCCCTTACCTCCGTATAATTGCGCCATTCTGAAGCATTTCTCCCCCGCATTTGCCAAATTGCCACCTCAGAGTTCCGGAGTTTTGACCGCTCCATCTGGCATCCGCCATCTGAGCCTTCGAGCCTATATTGAGTCCCCGTTCAAAAGTCTGTCTGCGGCAGTATCTTTGCTTTGACATTTATTTAAATCATTTCATTCGAACAAACATACGAGGGAAAGTGCTACACTTAAGCGGCGATTCACGGCTATTAAACCTTTTAGGAATTCTCAGGATTCCCACAATGTCTCGCTTCCTTACCCATGCCAGATGGAACCAAGGAACCAAAAACGCTACCCTTTTAATCTTCAACCACAATCTCACTAGGCCCCAAATCAAGTCTTCTGCCATATCTATTCCCAACATCACATTGCAGTCTTTTCGGACTAAGAGTCCTCAAGCCCAAGCATCTGTATCCCATGACGCTATCGATAGCAACTCGACTTCTCAGGATTTTTCCTCCCCTCCCTTTCCGCTTTCACCTCCAGTCCAAAAGCAACCAATACTCGTTGTGGATGAACTGAGCTGGTGTATTCCGAACCCCCCACTCAATACTGGGACTCCTGTTTATCATCATGGGAGTAAGTTCGAAAGAGTTCCATACTGGAAAAACATTCCAAGGTGGAAGGATGTGAGCGAGGAGGAATTTTTGACCTATGAATTCAACGTTAGTCACGCCTTTTCATTTATGATGATCAGGTCTTGTTTTTATCCTATAGCAGCCTTGCAAACCGTTCAATACCTCACAGTTGCACAATCATTGAAAAGAAAGAATGCATCTTAGGAGAGTTGAATTTTCGTCTATTATATACATAACCAATTTCTATACCTCACATCTGAAGAAAAAAAAAGGCATGATTCAGAAGCTAAATTCCCCACAGACAGTCAAATTGGTTCAAGGTGCTCACAAACTCCCCCAATTTCTCCAGGAAACACTACCCTCAATTCTTCCGACACACCCAGACTATCCACACCTCAACACTCGCGAAGCCTTCATTACTGATGTACTGGAAGGCATCAAAGCTGCTCCTATGTCCATTCGTCTCACACCGCACATCCTTTCTCTCGTCAATTGGCAAAACCCACTCGAAGATCCTTTGCTAAAGCAGTTCCTACCAATAAAAAGCACGTTCCTGCCGGACCATCCAAAACTTAGTCTAGACTCTTTGCATGAAAGTCTAGACAGTCCTTGTGCTGGGCTAGTCCATCGATATCCGGACAAAGTTCTGTTTCTAGGTATTAAGCTTCTTTTTTCTATCGCCTCCCAAGCCTCCCTCCGAGGACAGACCACAAACTAACGATGGATAGTGACCTCTGTGTGCCCCCTCTACTGCCGCTTCTGCACCCGCTCCTACGCTGTAGGTGGCAACACAGAGGTCGTCACCAAGACACCAGCCAAGCCACTGCTAAAACGCTGGAACGAGGCCCTTGACTACATAACTCGAACTCCTGCGGTTCAAGATGTCGTCGTTTCCGGTGGTGACGGCTACTACTTAGAGCCTAATCAGCTTCGATATATCGGCGAGCGCCTCCTTGCCATCCCTCACGTCCGCCGCTTCCGGATTGCGTCCAAAGGACTTGGCGTGGCGCCTAGCAGGATTCTCGACCCAAATGATCAGTGGACTGACGAGCTTATAACTCTCTCAAAAATGGCTAGGGCAATGGGCAAACAGATTGCGTTGCATACGCATCTGAATCATAAGAGCGAGTTTTCATGGGTTACTCGTGAGGCGGCGCAGAAGTTGTATGCCAATGGTGTAACGGTCCGGAATCAGTCTGTGTTGCTGTATGAATTCCCTCCTTTGCCTGTGGCTCTC
>JAAMPI010001157.1:0-18566 GCA_013054445.1 Cudoniella acicularis
TTTCTCGCACAGTTCTCGCACATTGACTTCGAGTATTTTGCTGAATGTGCCGATAGGTCGACATTACAAGTGCCGGTTTTCTTGTATGCCTTGCAACACTTCAAATCCGTAGCCACGAGATGAGCACATGCATAACTTGTGCATTCCTGGTTACACATCTCTTGAATTTCGGTTGGTATTCGCTCGTAGTGTTTGCGAGAGTGGGAAATTCGGTTCAAGCCCTTTTCTGATCTTCGAGAAGAGTGAAAGATACCCTGTGTCTTGCGGTGAATACTGCAAATTCGTCTTTGTGCATGAGATATTGTTAACAGGAGAGAAAGACTGAAGAGGCCACTGAGATCTCGAGAGTGTCAAAATGTCAGTTGCCTAGAAGGGACTGCTGAATCATCAAAATTTATTGCCGATCAAGATGATTCAAAACCTAAATTTAAGAGCTATGACACAAGGTTACTCACGCTACACTCATTTAACTATGCTGTTATTTTTCGCTTCACTTCAAATTTAGCACAAGATAATTGAATGAGATGTGATTGAATTTCTATTCCTCTAACTTTAACGCCATTCCCCGACCCCAAGGAATCCTTTTCTAAATGTAGGCAAAAATCCGAGTTCAGCTGTTCCGTGACCCTCCGCGACAGGGTTACTACCCACGCCCAAGTATGTTCCTTTCCTTTCCCTATAAACCCTACCAAATCTTGGTAGGGTAATGAGGCTTTGGCCTATCCTTCCTTTCTCCTCCACCCTCACATTGAGAGCACGGCTCGCTCGAACGCTTTTGGACAAGTCCACCGCCGCAAGGTCTTCTTGTCAGCAGGAATCGGGGACATGGTTTCTTTTCCCCGATTCTCTGATGGCCGCAAGGATATTTTGTGACTGTTTGGTGACACATTGTAGTCTAAGTTTGTTGGTTTGGTTCTCGTGTTTGGTAGTCAAGCTCTCTGATCTTTTATAATTGTGTTTGGCTTTTCAAATGTTGGCACTTAGACGGAAGCAGAGCGTGAAGATATACACTTTTTGGCCAAGTTCTTTTCAGTAGATGCGTTTCACCATTTACGGCCATGATAAATCTCTTAATCAGCAGTGTTAGATTTGTGACCACCTGGGAAGGGTATTAAGGTCACTAGGATATTTTCATATCTCACAGGTTCACAAGAAGTGGTGGAATGGTTGCCCCGGATAACTCGGTTTGCCCCGGATAACTCGGTAACACGGGTAACCCGGAGTTACCCAACTGAATAGCATAAATAATACTGTCGTACAGCTTTCACAGGCCTATTCTCTCTGCTCAACTAAACTCTTTTTCTAACATAACGCATTTTAGGCAAAATGATCGCTTACGGATAAATGACAAATTTGAACAAACAGCTGTACTTTGTTAATATTGTGGTCTGCAGGCCATCAAATTTCTTTATCGCAACACTTCACTACCTAGACTTTTGCCAGGCCTGTTTGCCAGCGAGCACCAAAACCCAGCAGAAGTTGTGCATGCAAAACACCCTTTATCATTACACCAAAATGAAATTCGATCTGCGGTCTGGACTCTGAAAGACAATGTTTATAATCGCAATATTATAACACAGATCATCGAAAGTGGTATTGCAATTCAAGTCCGTAGTAGGCGGTGATCGGTGTATCCCGATGCAACAGTTGAGGTTGCTGACAAAGGCTTAACTGTGGTTGATAAGCCTTGTGTAACATGTCCAATTGGTCGGAGACCTTGTCACAAATCCGCGTTGCAAGTAGGATTTTAGATAAGATCATAACATGTGAAGTTTTTAAGAGTGCTTGCTTTTTAAGATAATCTTTTTCTTCTTAATGCCTGACTCTGCTCAAATAAAATCATTGAAAAGTTTATCTGCCAAAGCGCTCTCCCCAAATACTCTCCTAGGCTTACTCAGAAACAGTTGCCATGGTATAGGCTCGAGCATGGGCAAACAGCCCAAAATACCTAATCGTTCTCCCCGTCTCCTTCCCCGTTACCATCACCACCGCTATCACCCTCTGCATCCTCGTCCTCGTCGTCATCGTCATCGCCACCGCCATCTTCATCCTCATCACTATCCTCATCTCTAGCACTCTCATCTTCATCAAACGAAGGCACTTTCTTCCCCCAATTCTTCCTCGACCTACACATTGAACATCTTTCCTCAGCCTGCTCGTGGTTGACATATCGCTTTAGGATACCTCCTGGCAAGTTCTTGCACCAGTCAGGGCCAAAGAAATCGTATAATTGGCACCGTGTTATATGGCTTTCAACACGTTTGTGGTGGCAACGAGTGAGAATCAGGTATTTGATGCACATTTTGACTTTTGTTCTGATGTTTGTGTTTGTGCTGCTTCCAAGTTTGGGGTTCTTGCGTTTTGGGAAGTGAAAACTTTGACATTGGGTCGGGATGCTTTTATGGAGATACAGGACTCGAAAAGACGTGACTGATAGGAGTCGGTGAGAAATTGCTGTAAAAAAAAACACAGGGTTCGTGGTGAATAGCTGAAGCTCGAAATACGAAAGCAGACATTGTGAATAACGCGGGATGATGGAAGCTATCAATAATGAGAAAATACTGTAATACTTTCAGACTCACAGCCGCTCATCTCATTTCCTACCTATTAATTCTTTTCTCATTCTGTCTTTCCACATACACTCTCAGTATACATCAAAGTATCTTTCCACTACAAAAAGAAATTAGTTAACTCTCACTTTACCTCTTTCCACTACTAAAAGGCAAAATTCATGTACGTCGAATACGTCAACGTCTGCCGCTGCGGATCTCAAGGACCCGGAAACTGGACAATCGAGAAATATCTCTTCGCTTTTCTGGGACTAGTCAATGTCGACAGAGGGCATCCAATTCATGTCATGTTTCTATATAGAACTGGAAATGCGAGCGGTGTAGGTGGAGGCCGCCAGGTTGGTAGCCATCCGGCGTGTAAAAAAGCTTCTCGTATTGCGACTTGATAGAGATGCGGCAATGAAAATTTTGGGTATAGACGATGGTTTTAAGAACTTTAGAAATTTCAACAATATATCGGGTTTTTCTAAAAGTGTGAATTTCAGTGCACAGGAAACTTTTCGTAACGGCTATTAGATCTATATATACAAACTTGATTCCTTGCCCCTAAAAATAACTTTCGAAGAACACACTAATTAGCAGCCGTTTAAATGACGAGACCAAAATAGTATATTCTTAGACTGCCTCTAATCCAAGTCCATATATCAAGGAATAAATTTTGAAATCGTATAGGCCTGAATTACTCAAGGCGATACTTTTGAATCACCTCTCTTTAAACATTTATGAGTAATTCAGGTGTGTGACATGACGCTGGTAACATTCACGGCCACCCTCAAATTTCCTACACCTGGGTTTTCTATTTCTTGAAGCTACTCTCTTCCTTGATTTTAAACCCAGCCACGCTACTAAATCACCAAATCATCACAAACTCCTCAGTTCCACAACGATTACGGTAGTACCAAAGTTTCTACTACCTCGAAACAGGACTACATAAACCAATCACTTCTGCTTTGAGAATAAAAAGCAAGCTACATCATGTGCACCGGAATCGTCAGCATCTGCACCTGCGGCGCTCAGTAGCCCGGAAGCTTAAAAACAAAGCAATGCCGCTGGTCAAAATTACAACTCAAAAAATTTGAGAAGGGACATCCAGTTCAAGTCTTGTCACAAGATCGAGGTTGGAAGTGCCGCATTTATAGGCAGAAAAGGGAATGATATGTTACTCTGCTTGGTGTGAGGAAAACGAGGTAACAACTCAGGAAGGGAGGGAAGAAATCACGGAAGAATTAATGCGAAGGGTGTTAGACAGTAGAGGTGCTTTACAGATGTAATAATATATTTGGGTTTGAACAAGCTGTGTTGAAACTTTTTCTGAGGTAGTTGGAAAGGCTTATTTTTACGCACACCTCGATCTTCCCCCTTCACCCCCCTTTTTGTATCCTGTCGTCCCTGCCCTCCACCCCAACCCCCTCAACCCCTCGATACTGAGGCTCCGCTCGCCATCTCGTTGGTTGCACCTCTCGGCTTCATCATCGTATCGCAACAGCCCGCGTATTAATTTTGACTTGACTCGAATTAATTATCGTAGAATTAGAATACGAGGTAGCTTTCCTAAAATAAAAATGAAAAATCGGGTCTTCTAATTAAGCGCGCTGTCTTCAAATCGTACTTTCTCAGCGTCTCTTTGTTGTTTTTGTGGAAGTTGCTCCATCACTGGTGCGTCGACAAGTCCGCTGACGTAATCGCCGAGTTGACCACCTGACCACGATGATGATCTTGGCACGGTTTGAGAACACGGTGTACGCGATAGCATAAAGCATTGAAGGTAGATGCGATATTTTCCAATGCATATTGATTTCAATTGCGGCTTAATTTCTGACTTGTGCGTACTGAAAGAGGTCAAAAAGTGCACGGGCTAAAAACTGCTTACTAAGGAATTTGGCGAAGCAAAAGGGGGGAGGAGCGCGGGAGGTGGTAGTTGTAGAATCCTAAAAACTATCGATCGCGATTTTTACGGTATACTTTTTAGAATTGTGATTGTGTAGTTGCTTTCTATTCCTCGGGACAAAATTTTCTCGATCAGAAGGGGTGAATGTCGTGAAGTGTATCAACTCGAATCTCCCGGCAAGCCTAGACGAACACTCGATGAGAGATAAATAAATTCACTTCGCCGCCTCGAGACAACAGACTGCACAACACGGTCTGAAATCCTGCTCTTGCCCCCGGCAGGTCTTCAACATCGTCATTCACTAGTCCTGTCTTCTGATCTAACCTGCCTGATGTCAACGCAGAAGCCTCGGCAGACCCCCGCGAAAGAATATATATTTGCCCTCTTCTAATTATATAACTACCGGTATAAGCCCGCTATCGATTCCCGAATGGCTTGAGAACCACGCGAAGAAGATAACGAGGGGCGCTATCTCGAAGTCCTTATTAAGAAGAGGGACCGGGACAGGGCGACATGACGTGACGTTGTTAGATAGTTGATTGGGAGAGTGAATTACGAGGGTGAGAGGAACGCGGGGCCGTTAAGAAGGGAGAGGAAGTAGAACCGCGATACGGAAGGGAGCGGATACGCAAAAGAGAATTTAGAAATATTGCGAGATGACTTTCAAAAAAGAGTAGAAACTAGAGACGGTATCTTGTATTTCTTGTTACTTCTAATAACTGACTTTCGATCCTCCTTGAATAGCAACCTCGCTCGGTATGCTTGCTCAGATGGCTCCTTCACCTTCACTTTTGTCATCTCCCTGACCCTCCTCCAAACGTTGCCTCTTTCCCGTACCCTCTTCATCTTCTCCGCCTTCCTGATTCTGCTCCTCCCGGCTTCTCTTGGTTGCTTTTCCCTTCGGGAGGAAAGTATCTTTAGGCTGATTTGAGTGTGTCTGATACCGTAGTTAGCGAATTTGAAACATAGATAGAAGAGGAGGTTACTTACAGCTCGATGCTTGATGAAGTCGTCAACCGTAGCGTTCTCGTCGCCGTTCCAGTCGCAATCACTCATTGGGCACCACCACATTTCATGCTCCGGACCTTCGTGGTAGGCCAACTCTCTCTTGTCGATGAAGTGCTTCTCACAGAGCCACTCCCGACATTCCCACTTCTGCTCGTAATCCTCCGACGGGTGCTTGTCGTTGATATGTCGTCTGAGGCCGAATGTGGTAGTGTAGGACTTGTCACAGCCCTGGGCGTCACACTTGTGTGGCTTATCGGTTGGGTCGCGGTGGACCAGGTACCAGTGGTTACTGGCACTGCGGAGCGAAGGGGAGACTTTTTGGCACGAGGCCTCTGGGCAAGGGAAGTTTCCCTGCCCATCGGCACTCGTTCCGAGGAACTTGTGCAATTGTGAAAAGTTTGCCATTGTTGGCATGGCCAATGTGACGGCGTTGCTGGAACTAAGAAGAGAGGAGGAGATTCCTTTGTGGCTCTTCTTTTGTAACAGCGGAGAGCTAAGCGAGCCCTAAACGAGAACTAGCCTTGCGCCTCCCTTCAACCAATCAAGACTGAGAAAATTGTAAGCCATGATGGCGAAAAGCAGCCTTGCGGTTGGGTAGTTTAACGTCATTGCGGACGACTATTTAAGTGTTAGTCTCTGTGCTTAAAAAAGAGGCAGATGTTGAAAACCCCCGCCAACAAATACGTGTTAGAGGGGAAAACTTACATATTATAAACTGTGACTTCGGATTCGAAAGTGGGCTTGTTCGAACATAAAAGTGTTAAACAAACTTATATCGATCCGAGGAACTTGCAGCTAGCCCCGCACTTACCCCGGGGATGAACCGAATAAAAGAAACGTGATACTTCATGAGATTCTGGAAGAACTCACAGGTGCTCCTGCCCCCTCTCTGAAGGGTGGGCCGAAGCAAAGAAACTTGAAAGTGCACAAGTTCCTAGAAGTGCTCGCAGATATTTACACCCTTGCTCTAAAGATAAACAAAAAGATTTTATAACTAAAAGGTGGATAAGTTCACAACACATTCACAAACCCCAGAAAAACTCCCAGACAGCACCTGGAATAAATAAAACATGGAAGTTGGAAGTTCACAGGCCTTTTCTTCTGCAAAACAACATCTCACAAACAATCTCACAACTATGAGATCCATACTTATCGAAAATGACTCATAAATGCACCATCATTTCTACCTCCCTTTCTCTTGTTCTGATTCACAAGAAGCGTAGGTATCAAACGGCCTTCATTCATGCTTGCATCAAGAAATATTTCTAATAACAGCCAACGCTAACAACCCTTGCTCAAACTGCCCAAAATAGACACCTAGCAACGCACCCACCCTACAGAAGCCCCTTCACAAACAACCACCTAAATCCAAAACACAATAACCACAACCTCTTTCCGATCCCTCAAGCCCTCAATAATGTGCAAAAAACGTTACATCATCTACACCTGTAACCACAAAACCTTTCTCGAACGAGAACATTGCCCCTCTCCCGTCGACAGCGACAAGGACAGCGATGAAGGAGAAATCGATCCGGACGAAGATCTCCTCCTAGAATATATAAAAGCAGAGGGAGGCGGTCTAAAAGAGTACGGAGAGGTTTTGGGGAAGATTTTCTATGAGGCGCCGTATGCATGTGGGAAATGTAGGAAGGAGAAAGCTGGATAGGCGAGACGGGAGAGGAGGAGATAAGGGAAGGTGCGGTTAGAGTGTGAGTTAGGTCTAGGGGGACTCGGGAGACTGGAAGATGGCAGGTGGCGAGTGTGTGTAGAGCGCAGTGTCAGTGTGTAAAATCATTGTCTATCCATTCATTACCCATCACCAACAAGTGCTGCGTTATCAATATTCTTGCCTGCAGAGGGTTTAATCGGAAGGATTCGAGCAGCAAACATTTATATATTCTTCTACCCTTTTCAACACGCGATCTCATCATTACTTTTTCTCAACACCAACTCTCGGAGCCCTACACATAGCATACGACCGATAAGCGCCGAACCCTTTGCACCTCCCACCATCCCACTCATTAAGATCTATATCGAAAAACCCACGATCTTCAAATCCAAATCGCAAATACAAAGCATGAGATCCCGGAACGGCAGTCAGCCATGTTGCGAGGCCTTCGTCATCGACGATATCGAGACAATGCATCAATAAACGCGATCCGATGCCTTTTCCCTGGAATTTTGGAGCGACGGCGAAGGCGCTGATGTCTATTTTTTGTTAGTGAAAATGCGATTTGGTTGTTTGGTCATTTGAGAGGGGGGTGAGGAGTTACAATAATGTCTTGGCCCTTTCATAATATTTTTCAGCTTCTCAAATTCCGGCGCAGTAGCCTTGAGAAAGTCCATTTTCAAGCAAGGAGGAAGCTCCTGCATCATAGTTTTCAACGGGTCAGCTTCTTCATTTCCTTTAGTCTTCTCCTCTTCATCATCACCCCGCTCAAGTGTCCAGCACATGAAGCCGAGAATTTCTCCTGTGCTGCTTTCAACGGCTTTGAAGACTCGAGTGGAGGAACTGGCAAAACGCTGTTTGAGCATGTATTTGTAGAAAGTGAGCATGTTGGCTGGGTCTGGCCAGTTGGTAAAGGCGAAGCGGTTGATGCTTTCATCGTTGTAGGCTTGGAGCTGGATTTCGGCGAGTGAAGGAAGGTCTGAGACGTCGGCGAGAACAAAGTCGACCTCGATTTGAGTGTTTAGAGGTTGGGTTGACATGATTGATGGCGGTGAGTAGGATAAATAATATCCTTCGCAGTAGTTTGGGCTCGAGAATTATGGCTGGCGTGTTGTTTATAGCAAGTTGTGATGTCAAGCTTAAGTTTCCTAGTCAGACTAGTGAGGCGTAGTATTTGACATTATGGGGTGTACTTACGAAATGACCAATTATGAGTCATACTGAGTGAGCCTCCGCCACAATCAACGCAAAGAGGAAGGTAGAAAGGAGATAAAAATTTGTATTAGTCTTATTGCAGTCGTTGGCATAGTCCCATATTTAATTTTCTCCTCGTGTTGTTTACCAAACCAGATTATTGCTTCAGGGTTTAGCTTTCGGATTGGCCTAGAAGCAGACAATCATCATGCTCATGCGCGTTCGCGTGGTCGTGGCGATGGAAATGATAAAGAGTGAATCTAAACCGCTGCTATGGAATTTGACGTTGAAGACTACCGAGTCCCTTATTATATTCAAAATCCTCAGAATCATGAGGCCGATTGGAGTTGGAGAACAGTCAGAATCAAGACAAAAGGAGCGATGAAAACCGTGCTAGTGGTTTCCTCCTCGGATTCAGACGATTGGGGAGCATCCTTCTTATCGCCTGTAGCATTTTCTTGGTCATTTTGGTGGTTGCGACGAGGCTTTTCATGATTCCATCGCGTTTGGTGTGGAGAATGCATCAGTAGATATGGTCCGAACCTTGAGGGAAATGGCTGTTTTCGATGCCAAGCAACTCGCTGGTCGAAGGTGCAACGGACGGATGCAGTCGAAGCCTTCAAGAGTAGTGGTCTGGAGGCGGAGCGGAGCATGGCTGAGGATCCTGAGTGATGGACCAGGAGAATATTTTCGAAATTTTTCGATTCCTTCGGTGCCTAGCTACAAAGTCCGATGTATGATCTCGTCCGAGGGCTGTATCGTTGAGACCTTGGGATATTCGTCGAGTCTACCACGACCTGGAGAGGCGTGCTGGCTATCGACAATAAGGAGAGCCGCGGACAAAGGCTGATGCCCTTGTGCGGTCGTGAGAGAATCTTTGCGTGCTCAAGAGGCTTTTATTGCGAAGAGGTTGAATATTTTCGTGCTGCTAAAACGAAAAATGAAAAAGTATGAAGTCTATTTTGACTATAAATGGTCAGCAAAAAGCGTCCCTCTAAAATAGTCCCCGTGTAGCTAGAAATTAGCGTCCGTCGTTCCCGCAGCCGTCGGGAAGCAGCTTCACCAAAGACCGACCCGCAGAACAATTCATTTATGTCGCGTTACACCCACTGGTTCTTTCAATTAATCACCAATTCTTTGATGGCGCTGTCTCCATTCTAGCTGTCAGCGCTACTATTTACATCAAAGGAATGGCGATTGTATGAATCACAAACTGTTACCAAAAACACCCAAATGATCAAATCTGCCACGGACCAGAAAACATTACATACATAGCTTCATACTCATCGAATTCTTCTTCCCTCGTTCCCCTTCCATCCTTGCTTCCACCCGGCCATATGGCTTTCACAACTCAAATGACAGAGAGGTCGTCAACGTACACGTTGAGTGGGTTGGGGCAATTTTAAAATACCAATGTAAGGGTGTCGGTATCGCCATAACCTTGGAAAGGTCCTCCGAAATATTGCCATGAATTTGTGAGTGTCGTCATGTCAATATACAGGAAGATATTATCCGTTCTGAGATAAGCCGAGGTGCAACCCTGTGTGTTGGCAGGCACATCCACCTTCAGCCAAACCGACATGGTGTACATCTGCCCGAGGATTGTTTCGAAGTTCTGAGCTATATACCAATTTGTCGCTCCGTTGAGCTCCAAGTAGGTAACAACCAACATCTTACATGAAATCCGTCAGTGTTTGAACAAAGTAAAAAAAACTCTAGGTGCAATCAAGGCTCTTACTCTGTGCCGGAGTGCGCTGGGTTTTCGACCGTGCCCGAAATAATTGTCGGTGTTACCACTTGGATTTGGAAATGAGCAACCCACGGGACACCGGTGGTGTCTTCGAAGCCACCGTTAATAATCAGATTTGGATTGCCTGGACTCCCCGGAGGGGGTGGAGGAGCGGCGGAACTTGTAGCGGCAGCGAAATTTGCAGTTGCTGTGCTTTCGCAAAAGGCGCTGCCACTACCAAAGAACACAGAAGTAGCTGATGCAAGTTCGACAACATCGTTGTAGTAGAAAGTAACTAGATTGCATGCTGGTTGCGTTGAAACTGCCAAACCGGGCTGGATGCTATACGCGAGAGCTGAGACGGGTAAGATCAAAGAAAGTGGTGAAAATCTCATGATGGAAGAGGTGACTAGTATAAAAGAAGGACACAGTGGAATACACTGCTTAGCAAGTGAAGAGATACGCGGATCAGCGGAGGAATGCGATAAGTCGCAGGGTGAGAAGGTGTGTGCGGAAACTTATACTCGCGATGTTCAAGTCTGGTAGGGGTTCGAGCATAAGGCTACCTCATTTTGCTCGACTGGGAAAACAACGGAACTTTCCCTGGCTAGACGACTTCCTTGACTGCTTGTTGCATTGCTGTGAGGCTGCGAAAAGACACTTGAAGTAATAGGCGCTGGAACTATTATTATAGCTCGCTGCTGCTGCAGGGCTGACTAGCTTGACAACATGACTAGGCGGAGAGGCGTAGCTTAAAACGGCCACGAGGCTGAGTTAGAGAACGGCACTCCTTAGGCCAGGCAGGACGAGACGACCATGAAAAATTAAATGTTAGGTAGGAGAGTGAGTGGGAGAAACATGGCCGGGAAAAGAGTAGGTCTTGAAACGCCGATTTTGCGTTTCTTTCAGGGGTAAACTTACGTCCCATAAAGTAGTGCGAAAGAGAAAGTCGAATTTCCAGAAACTATACGATGTATCTAGGAATGAACTAGTTCGCGCCGAGCAAGATATCTAAATCGGCCCTAATTCAGCTGTAAAAACATCGTCACGGACTATTATACGGATCTGTCAAAGACATTAATGGTGGACATACCGAGACGGTCGCTCTCTTTCAACTTAGAACCCACCTCGAATTCCTTCCCACCACCCTGAAAAAGTTTCGCTTCAGTGGCAATAAGCAATTTTTGGCTTCAGCAAATAAACGTCACAGCATTCCTATCACTACGAGTCTTTCAAGCCTGGTATTGCACGTAAAAATCCCGGAATGCGGTGAGGACTTCTGATATGGCCAGCATAAAGCCAAATTAATAGAGTTGGAATACTACTCTGCGGGTGCAGCACCTGATGCGGCTCAATCAGGGTGACTCGCGGTGGTCATCGCGATGAAGAGCTGCTGTGTTGCCACAAATTTCCACCAAGGTTCCAATTTGCCAATCTCACAATCCGATTTCATGCTCGTCTCCAGTCCGGCAGTCGGCAGCCCGAAGTTCGAGTTGGCTGCTGTTCGAAGTGAGATGTCGGCATGAGCATGGGCAGGACCTTCGGCCGCCTCGCACACTGACCTGGCCTGCCTGCCGGATGATGCTTTCATCTGTGGACTGCAGTCTGCAGAAGCTTTCCGCACCAGAAGATTGATATTGCATTTGAACAGAGCGCTGCAATCGAAACAATGCACGACATACTTGCATCGCAGGAGATTTCGGTCATGTTACGCGGTCACTTCTCTTCACCAAAATTTGTATGCGCGAGAGCGGCCCGCTAGTGATTCTTCAATGACCCTTGCAGTTGTGGCTTTTATGGCAGCGAGGAAATAAACGAGGGCATTCAGATTTGAAGCTGGGCAGCAAAGGCGAAACAGTCCCGAGATTCAATTCAGGTTGTCATCATGTGACCTTGTCCTTTGTCAGCGCCAACATACCCCTGCAATCGCCAACGTCAACCTCATGCGGATGGATATGTGACTCGAGCTCGAGCCCCATCAGCAGGCAGTGAATCCGAACTCACATTGCACACCCTCCCCGGTATTCTTAAGTCCTCGACCTTTTACGCAGATTCGTTCCTCTGCGCAAACACAAATGACGCACCGGTAGCACCACGGCAATACCGTCACCGACGACGTCGTCATCATGGACAATCAAACCACCCTCGACCGGGTGCGTGCCCTCTTCAGCAAGACAGATGCTGATCAAGAATACGAACGTTTGGATACAGATGTTGGCAGCATTATCGAAGAGGATGTACGCCGACCCATACTTGTCATTCGGGACGAAGATGATGATAAAGAAGTGGTGCCGTTCTCTTGGTTCGAGTACTCCATCTTCATCCTCCTCGGGGTTGCTATGCTTTGGGCTTGGTATGTCGAAGAACTTCTCTGCCATTGGGCAAATGCTGATCAATCACCAGGAATATGTTCTTAGCAGCTGCTCCCTACTTCCAAAACCGATTCCAAGACAATGCAAAGATTCTAGGTAGCTTCCAATCCGCCATCACTTCAGTCGGTTGCGTCACGAACCTCAGCTCGATGCTCATCCTCTCGAATATGCAATCCAAGGCCAACTACCCGAAACGAATCATCACCGCCCTCATATTGAACCTCATTGTCTTCACGTTGCTCTGCATCTCAACATCATACTTCGTTGGCGTTTCATCCCCTGGATATTTGACATTTACGTTGATAATGGTCTTTTCAACTTCCGTTGCAACCGGATTTTGCCAGAATGGGGCTTTTGCTTTCGCGTCGAGTTTTGGACGACCAGAATACATCCAGGCCATTATGACAGGTCAGGCCATAGCAGGTGTACTTCCTTCGATTGCGCAAATCTTGTCTGTGCTGGCACTCCCGGGACCGGATCCTAACGCGGATGCAGCTACTCAAGCCGCAGTGTTGGGGGACCAAACCAAGAAGTCTGCCTTTGTATACTTCTTGACTGCGACAGGAATCAGTGCAGCAACCATAATTGCCGTTTTGCCTCTGATCCGGAAGCACAGCCGTATGGTTGAGATGAATATGGCATCTTCCATGCACAGCGTCCAAGAGGCCGAGCAAGCAAAGCGGAAGACGGTTAGCATGTGGACACTGTACAAAAAACTTCATTGGCTCGCGGCAGCTATTTTTTTCTGTTTTGCCGTCACCATGTTCTTTCCTGTCTTTACACAGAAAGTGGTATCAGTTGTTCCCCAAGATAAAGCATCTAGGCTTTTCCAGCCTTCAGTGTTCATACCTTTGGGGTTTCTGGTTTGGAATCTTGGTGATCTCTCTGGGCGACTCCTGACTATCATTCCATTCTTGGTGCTTAAGTGGCCATTTGTCCTCTTCATTTGCTCGCTCATCCGCGTCCTTCACTTGCCGTTATACAAGCTATGTAACCTTGACGGCAATGGAGCAGTCATCAACAGCGACGCATTCTACCTTTTCGTCGTCCAATATGGATTTGGATTGACCAATGGCTGGTTAGGTAGTTTATGCATGATGGACGCAGGAGAATGGGTCGATGAAGGCGAAAGAGAGGCAGCTGGTGGCTTCATGGCTGTCAACTTGGTTGGAGGTTTGACGGCAGGGTCTTTGTTGAGTTTTATTGTTGCGGCTATGAAGTGATGCGTTGTGATGACTGCTACGATGCTTGTACTGTACATTTCAAGATAGACCTGATTTGCATAATCTGGCGTGGTAATTCGGGGGCGTAGAGGGTGTTTTGGAGAGCGTGGGAAGCATGGAAGCATTGCATTCTGGTGGGAAAGAGAGCATGGGACATGATGGAGTTAGATAAGTGGAGCTTGATTGGGAGATGGATATGCTATGGAATCAGCATAGCAAGAAAGAATCTACAGATAAATTTCAAACTTGCCCCTTTCCCTCATGATTGTTCTTGATTGTTTTCATGATGAGGTCTAACGCCAGGCTGACAAACAGGTAATGGGGCATTTTGGATGAAAGAAAGAGCTAAAACGTACCAAAAAGTCTGAATATCTCAGTTACTGTAAGTAATTCTAGTCCAAAACATCGTCTGAAGGGAGAAAAGTAGATACTGGGCACTTGCTGATATATTTTTAGAGGGTATGCTTGTTAGAAAGTAAATGGGTGCTCACTCTCTTTGAGAAATGAGAAATGCACAAGTAAGTATCTTGATCGGTTTATCTCTAGCGTTGACTTGTGAGAAGTGCTTCTGGGCTTGCTAATAGGTTCGCTTAGCAACACAGAGACTAGTCTCGAGCACACAAAAGACTTCTATGAGCCGTTCGGGTGCCTCAAAATACAAACTCGATCATCCCCAAACACCAAATATTCCACCTCATTACCTCTACCACAACACCATATCTCTCACCACAATGGACCACGATACCATGACAGACGACCCTTTCCCACCTCTAATACCTCCCGGGCGAAACCGCCGATCCAAACAGCCCTCTCCAGAGAGTCCTCCAACGCCAGTCGCCGGTGCGCGCAATGCACTCCAAGCTCTATCCACGACGACACCGAAGAAGAGGGTTTTGGGTCCTGTTGGCTTTGCCAAAATGGCCTTGTTTCATGACAATGATGGCGAGGATGATCCTAGAGCTATAGCTCCTTCGCACCGTCTTGGTTTAGGCCGTGGTGCTCCTGCCGTTGTTGCGAAGAGGGTCAAACGAGTTAAACGCGACAAACCTGAGAATGTGAGTTTATCTCTCCATGCACTACGCACTTCTTATCCATTCAATGGCTCATGAGATTTCGGATATTCAATTACATCTCTCTTATTTCCACACGCATCAAGCTAACCCGCACCCCAGCCCTCCGAAGCTGACTTCACTGGCTTTCAGCATTTCTTCCCAGGCGGAAAACGCCCCTCCTACCACCCCTTCGTCATCCTCGAAAGAGACCCCGACATTGACCCCGCCGTCTCCGATTCCGAAATGTCAGACCCAGCCGACGACCCAAACAGCAACTACCACGACACAGAATGGCTCAGCCAACCCCCTTGCAAGCAACGTCTCCAAGTCGCCATGAGCTTCCCTTCCCTCGATTCCATCAACCAAAACTCTTCTAATGCCACCAAGAAAAACAGCAAGAAGCGAGCTGCCCTTCCAGTTCAGGTTTCCTTCCTCACCGCCAGTGATCTCAATCACGATGGTTTTATGGCAAATAGACCTAACGAAACATCCGGCGCGGGTTTCAGCCAACCGCTGCCGATGCGTCGACGTCCGAGAACCAGTTCAAGCGGCAGTTCGAACGTGCCGTTGCTGAAGAGCAGAGCTACGACTCGTGGCTTACCTGCTAATAAGATGACTGGAAAACAAGTTGCTGAGATGCAACGGAAGAGGTTGACGGCGCCGATTAAGAAGAAAATGCGTAGGGTTGATGGGGTTTTGGGGAAGAGGAAGCGGAAGGGGAGTGAGAGTGAAGAGGAGATGGATAGTGAGACGGAGGAGGATAGTTGGGATGATGATGATAGTGATTCGGGTATGGATGATACGGAGAGTGAGAAGGAGAGTGATGAGGATGTAGATATAGATGAAAGTGAATAAAGATTATTGTAGATTAGCATCAGCACGTTTGCCACGTCTCTTATTAGCATGCATCAAACTAGATTAGTAGTCGCTAATTTCGACTAATCGATGAGTTACTTAAAGATGAAAGAAAGGAATGAATAATATCTGTGGTACTGTGAGATATTGTGAAAAACTCTTCTGCTTTTGCCGGGTTTTCATTCTGTGACTTGATCCCCGTTTTCTAACGGCTAATATTCACCGTATTTTCATGAAATATTATTACTACGAAGAATACATTAGATTCTAATCTCATATTCGCTAGTTTTGCTTTAGTCTCCAGACGTGAGCATCTACCAAACCAAAATGGCAAAGTCGAACCATCCCCACCTCTATTGCATTTACCTACCATTGCTGAAAGTAGGACTATCCTCCGCCGCATAGGCATAAGCACCTCGAAGGTTTCCTGTAGCCGCAGCGACGGATTTCAATCTAGCCGTGGACCATTCCCGCCCGGGTGGATCAATAGCTCTCCTCGGACGTGTAGACAGCCCTCTTTGGCCATCCGATTCTTGTGCTTCTTCAACTAATGGGGAATTGTCATTTGATGAAGGTATGTTAAGGGGTGGCGGCCTCTTTATCGAGCTCCGTTGACTTCGGTTATATTTTGCTGCTCCCGGGAAAGCCCCAGAGCCTGAAGCCACCGCGGAACTAGGTGAATGCGAAGAAAGGGGTGGGATGGGAGATAATCCCCTTGAGGTGCTCGGGGTGGTCTGTGAGGTGGTTGTAGCAGCTGCATCTTCTGTATTGTTTGATACTGTGCTGCTGTTCGATCCTTGGTCGGCAGGTGGGACAGTAGAAAGGATTCGCAGTCTAGGCAGAGAGCTCGGTGGCTCATCGTCCGTGAGTTGAACACCGCTATGCTCTCTCATTTCACAGATTGGGGTGCCTCGATTCGGATGTCTCCATACGCATGTTTTGCCCTTGCCAAAGATGACCGCTCCTCGCCCTTCTGCGAATGGCTCTGGGCGTCTGATGCGTGCAGAAAGTGGAGGCAGAAGGACTTGGACCCGATCACACACAGAAGCTCCAGGACGACAGTGACATTGCTCAAAAAGGAGTTGTGGCTTGTGCCAATTGATCCCGTTTGCAAGTCTGAAAGGGTCGGCCTGACTGTTGCCGTATCTTCTGCAAATTTCATCCACGGTTGACACACAGGTTGTCAGGTAGTCTCTACCTTTGGGAACTTGCTTCCATCCGTCGCACAGCCTGTCTCCGTCCTCCGGGGGCTGTATAAATGATCCAAACCATCGTCCGAGCAGATTAATAGTGTGAATCTCTCTCGTGAAGTCCACCCACCCCCTACCCGACGGCCGCAATATTTCGGATCGGGGTTTCAAAGAACTTTCGCAGCTGACGATCTCAAGAAAGTCCCATCCTTCAAGTTTCTCGCGGTCGATTCGTCGAATATCAACGCCACTGGATTCCATTAGCAGCTTCTGATGGTCATGCAGCTTCTCGAGTAGGGACAAATTGCGCTGCACCAACTCATGGAAGAGGAAATTTTTGGAAGTTTTCTTGATTGTCTTGATTGTGCTCCCATCCTCCTTTATGATTTCTTCGATGACGATCTCAGGAGGATCAAAACTGACTTCAAGCAGCATGTTGGACTCGTCCAGCAAAGCATCAACTGCGGCATCTGCCCCGACATCGCTCTCAGCATGATGAAACTTGTTCAAAGATAGCGCTGGATTGCCGCTGTGTGGGCTGCAATCATGTGTGAGTTGCGTGCGACAAATATGAAGCACTGTGCTTGCCCCGTCCAAAAGCCAACCACGGCGGTCGCCGACGTCGAACACATTTACGTATATGCTCTGACGTGCGAACTTGACAAATTCACGGTAGGATCGTTTTGCCAAATGTAGGATCCGGCGGTTCCTCATGCCTAGTCCAATGGTGGCGCCCACTGTCACAATCTTTCCTGCATTCAGGGACATTTTCTCCAGAGCATATCCGGCTGAGCAGTAGCTTGATCGACTCCAGTCTATCTCGTTATAGCGGACTTGTGAAGCACCTGGATCGCCGAAATGTTACCAAAATTGCCTTGAAACCCACTTTTAGGATAAGATTCAGCTCAAACTTACCAGCAAATCTTTTGACCGACGTGGCCCAGCCGACAAAATTTCTTGAATCAGCAGATGGATGGGGGTTAATCGTAAAGCTTCCATGATAATCTTGGTAGTATTCGTGAGAGTCTGAATATAAAATCCGTTCCCCATCCTTGTTGCACAAGAAATGCCAGGTCACTGAATTGTCAGACGTTGCCGTGGCGACAAACATAGTCGAGAAGCCTTTCAATACCGGGACATGGTTGAATTCGGTAAGGTAAAATGCGTCGCCCAAACTAGCCATCAATTCTAATGGGATCTCCAATCCCCGTTCATCATGAATTCGAGTTCGGATGGGATAGCCTTTGACGATGACAGGGTTCTCGAACAATAGGTGCCAACAGCTCCCGCTTGCAACTGGAGCTGGATCATCGTCCTCAAGCACTTCAAGCTTGGAGCTCAGCTCATAGTGAACGATCTGTGACTTGGTATCTGGAGGTTCTGCGTCGGGTTTCTGCAATACAGCAATTTGAACTGTCGAGAAGGCCATTTTGTCGCTGCTTGGTGACCAGTTCAGTGCTGCACAGAGCCACGCAAGCTGCTCACCGATGTCGATTAAGAAGGGCTGCACGCCCGTGGCAGTGGCGAGAATGTGTGTTTCGCACACACTACATTCGAATCGGCTGCCATCGGCAAGTTTGCCTGTGCCCATTCAGTTAGTTCTTCAATACTTTTGGAGTAACGAGTTGGCGGCTCACATATGTAAGGGTTACCTGAGCTGTAAGTAAGAGATTCCTCTAGGGCTCTGAGAGTTTCAACGCCACTGATAGGCCATAATTGTTTTACATACTGCTCGCAAGTGACTATCTGTGCATTGACAGCACACCCGATAAGTACAAAGACATTCCCAATATTTTGGCATGTATCATCTTGGTAA
>JAAMPI010001158.1:0-18530 GCA_013054445.1 Cudoniella acicularis
AGGTGAGCGGACTATATATACTACAAGTGTAGTTACTAGAAGCTTCTATAACTTAGAAATCAACGCTTAGAAATCAACGCTTATAAATCAACGCTTATAAATCAAAGAACAACCTAGAAGATTCTAGTAAGGTTTAAACCTTAAGCCTAGAATAGTGCTTATTACCTAATAATGTAACATCTAGCAACATAGCGGTTATACTAGTCTATGATCTAACTATATGTCTTCAAATCATCGAAAAGGCAGATCAGTTTTGGATACTATTAAGCAGGTAGTTTCTTGATCTAGATACCAAGTTCTTTCGAGACTAAACAGAGAATTGCTCTCGCTTTTATACTCGCACTATAGCGGCGGAAGGAATAATCGGCAGTTGCTTCCTTAGGAGATTATAATTCCTTCAAATGCCATTTTGCTAGATCCCAGCTCTTAAGTTGAAGGTGGTCGTCCAGATCCTTTGCAATTACATTCAAATAAACCTGCACTTCTTGTGTGATCTGAACCACCTCAACTGTTGCTAAGAGACCTTTCGTCTCCTCAAGAGAGTAGCTTTTGACTTTGCTAATAAAACCATCGTAGGATAATCCATTAAAAACTAGATCGTGCCTCTTGGGGATCAACTTCGTAAGATCCAACGAAGCAGAAGGTGAGGCAAGAGGCGGTAAGGCAGGAAGGCCCGATATAACAGGCAGCAGAAAGAAATATGGAGCTAGGAATTTGTGAAGTAGGCTTCGTGAGTGAAGGAAGTAAAAGGGTGGGTTCAAAACCCGAAAAGTGGGTTGAAAAGTCAAGAAAAGGGGGTTAGGAAGTGACGAAAAGTGGGTTTAGAAGTGAAGAAGAGAGGGTTGGGAGTCAAAGCATAAATCCACCGAAGTCCGCGCTACATTTTTCGACGGCTCGCCGTATGGTGTGAGCTAAGGACTGGGAACGTTCCTAGAGGTGATCTTTAACCCGGCTAGGATACAGCTTTCCGCTGATGTAGGCATATGCAAGCATATGCAAACCATCTCGCTAGTTACCCGGTCCTCCTTCAATAATTCTAACTAATCACTTTTTAACTCCACTTAGTGATCCCGTCAGCACTTTTGCTATGCTTGCGCATGCATATAGGTCTTCATTTTTTGTTTGACATCTACTAGCTGATCTTTTGCCTCCTTTGTTCGTGAAGCTCCGGTGATCTCCCCTTTGTTAACCCGGCTGATACGATTGTCCCTTATATGGCATATATGGTCCCCCTCTTGAACCTTGGTGTAATCCCTTCGTAAGGCAATCGTATACGGCGTAGCTATGCGAATCTTATGACGATCAACCGGCGAACTAGTTATCCTAAGTATCCGCTAAGATAGAACTATCATCTAAATCGGCATGTCTTCTTGACTTTGGCTGACGATTGACTTCGGACCCGCTTGTGAATAGCTTTTTCAGCTTGATCAGCCAGGGTAATATTTTACTAATATCCTCGTAGAAGTCCGTAATATCGTTACCCCTATCCGTTTTCCCGAGAACTTGCCTCATATACTCTCCATAATACCCTTTCTAATGTTATATCAAATCTGCGTTGACTAAACCTGCTTTTAGAGCACCTTAGCCCCTTGTTTTCTATAGGTAAAATAAAAATTAGGAAGAGAAAAGAAATACACGGGTAAAGTATAGATAGTATTAAGAGATTTGAAGTAAAGAGAAGTAAATTAAGAGCTATCGAAATCTATATTACATAAAATCGCCCCCGTAAACCTTGAGGAGATGTTATGGAATGAGGGCTAAGCCACTTAACCTTATCACATGCATACAAGCGAATATAGATCCAAAATTAGTTCCTAGGAAATCTCAGTCATAAAGGAACCAAAATAGAATCTGCGCTTCGAGACAAGAAAGTGTAACTGGGCCTCAAGGGAGCCAAAACGAGCCCCTTTATGCGCTAAAATGGCCTCTCCATGCTTACTCAGGCTGACTCTACTGCCGTCTACTATTGATTACTACTGTTCACCTGCTTCCCACCTTCGCCTCACCCTCGACTTACCCACCCTTCACGTGGAGCCTACACCACCTCACCTCTGCTCACCCCCTCCCCTACGGCAGCTCGAAACCCTCGGTCACTTTCCGTGTGCCTTTGAGATAGGTCCTATTCTGGTAGTACTAATAAGAATATTAACTCCTGGTAAGTAGGATTACAAGGGGCCAAAAGTCTTAGTCGCTTACATGATTTATATAAGGAGCGCTATCCGAGTGCGCTAAAAGCCAGCATACCCGGTGAATTGGGGGGTAGGGGGTTTATAGTATAGAGCTCTACTAAAGACAGATAATTTTTACAGTATGTTTATAGAGGGGTAACGCATAATAGTATTACGTCCGAACTACAAGGTATTATAGGCGCCCCTCAGGGTTCTTAGTGGACTACATAACTTTATGCTCTACTCTTATAAGATTGGCATTTTAGCTGAAATTAATAGAGATTTAAAGAATTATTTTCGGTCCCTGTGCCGACGCAATATACATATTAAAAATGCTACGAAGTTTTCGTCCCCCCAAAGTAGGCTGAAAGAACTTATTCGAGACCAAGCTATTACACTAGAAGTTTAGTTTTATGCCATGCGTTCTTCTAAGTAAAGACTTGCTTTATTGATAAAGAAGTGAAGTGCTATATTCGCCTAATTATATATAAATTAAGAAGAATGCTACGTAGATCTTAGAACTTCTAAGCGTGAGGAAGATAATGGAAAGAACACGCTAGCGTCGCGCAATTAACAAACGAACGTTTTCCCTATACATAGGTTGCATTTAATATTATATATGAGCATGTGGCGTCAATTTCCCTGATTATGGGACCGTTTGCTATCAGATAACGGAAATCGTGTATAGACTACTACCATCAAAAGACTCATACTCCAGCCAGTCGTGGTTCTTGATGTTTGCCCAAAGAGGTCCTCCTGCAACTTTTACTGCCTCACCATAAATAATAAGGCGGCCACACCTTCTAAATTGCCCCTTCAACACTCCTGTCGGTTGCAGCAACAGTCCTACGCACTGCGAAGTCTCCATGGTAGAGCTGTAAAATGGCATGAAATGGAGGGAAGGCACATTTGCATTGCCCAAATCCATATCAGGATAAACACGACCTTTGGTACGTTGGCCATTGAGCAACGCATCATACGCCCTAGCTCTACTAAATATAGAGGCGGTCGTTCTCTGAATTATCAGAGTTAACAAGTGCCCGCGAAGCCGAATATAGCCAGCTTTGACTTGGGCAAATGGATCGCTCGTCAGTTGCTCCACATGTATGTCTGTCAAAGTGACATGAAAGTTAAAGATCATACTTGGGCTGGGAGCTGGGAAGTCTATGTCTATTTTCCCATCGAGACTAGCCCAGGACCAGGAAGGAGCTCGGTAGGATTCTGGCCGGGCACTTGTTCTTGTATCTGTTCTATCGCCATCAAGTCCATGGTACCATAAAAGCTGATAGAGTATGTGTTGTCGCCACAAGCCTGCCAGGTACTCATCCTCATTCTCTAGTGCTTTGTGGATTTCCTTGGCCAATCCAGCAATAGCTACTAATTTATCCCCTGCTCTTGTCAGATTGCATCGCGAGTAGACTCCGACGAGTTGAGCCCAAATGCCATACAGATCTCGAACTCGTGCTTCCGGATCATTCTGGGCTGATTGGCTGCGGCCTATGTCCCACGTCTTGAGTGAACTGAAGTAGTCGCTAAAGCCAAACCAGCCACCCCAGCCCTCCTGGGTCACCTTGAAACCTGAAGGATACGTTTCGCAGAGGTTGCTAGTTTTGCATTCCCAGAATACTTGATTTCTACCAAAGTGTACGACACGGGGCGGTAGAACCCGTTCTTGAACAATCCAGCCACGAGTGAAAATCGTTTGGTCATTGTGAAGACCTGCTTGTAAGTAGTCTTCGAGCCGAATATGATGCTCACCATTAGGGATGTCAGAGAACTCCGTGGTGAGAATGCACGGCTCCACTAGTCGTGGATTTCTTGTGTGAAAGCATCCGCCACTGCTATCGTTGGATCCAGAAGCTGCAATATTACAGAGAGCGCCTTTATAAACGTCCCCCATTGTGGAAGCCTCTTGCTGCCAATCTTCTAAAGAATCTTGGAGTATACAAAGGGAGTCTATCCAGAGATACCGTACCCCAAGTGTTTGTGCAATCATAACTGCATCTTGAAAGGATTGAGGCAGCACATTCAGATGAATGCCATCTAAAAGTTGCTGAAAGGTATCGGCGGTCAGTTTCAGGAATTTAGCCGTTCCCCAGCAGTGACTCAGCGTCATATAGGGGTGTTTGTTTGAAGTTGGTGCGGTCATAGAAAGTCGAACGTGATCGCGATTTGGGACGCCTAATTCAAGAAGTCTTGTAGGCATCTTGATGCTTGCCGAATCCCCGTTACAATCCGGATGGCCAGTAGTGCAAGTCTTAAGCCACGTGGACACGAGGTCCAAGGTGGCAGCTGAATCAGTTCGGTTTTTATGCGATCTGTTTTGGATCTCTGACAAAACCTCTGGTAGAATTTCTGAATATCATTAACACGTTACTCCCATCGCCTTGGCTCAAGGCTTTCTAAGAATGGCTATCAAAGTACACATACCACTAGTAGGCCATAGCCTGAATTGTTCCCCCAACTTCTCTCCGTTGGATAGACTGTACTTAAATGATAACGCTACCGGAATTCCAGAATCCGTATTCGAAAGCTTTATGCTGCATGTCTCAAGATGCAAAGTCATAGATGTGTCCCCACCCCGACGACTAATTAGGTGCCATAGTCTATCGCATATATAACACCCTTCGAGAGCACTTTCGCGTAGATCCCTCATCTCACGGTGGTGATCTCGGAGATAAGAAACATCTCCCGATTTAGATACGCGCTTTGTGAGAAGTGGACCTCTGAAGATGTTTTGGCACGTTCCGCAATGCATATCGCGGATCCTTTGATGCAAGTCACTGTTAGAGAACTGTATGTTGCACGATTTAAATTCAAGAAGCGGTGGGATGAAAAGACTTACTGGGAGGTTGGCAGAGAAGGCTTGTAGACACAAATGTCCGAATCGTTGCAGGGTTTCTAATATGAAGGATGGAGGAGACAGAATGGTGAGTCATACACATTCCTGAGGCAAAATTACGACTGGTCGTTACTTGGTGCGCAACTAGGAGTTGTGTTGAGAGCGAAAATTGACGGGTTATTTGGTGAAAACAACCACTGACGATTGCACCACAAAGGAGGGCATTTCAAGGCTGAGCAAACTTATCACGTGCACTTAAGCGAACGTGGTTCCAAAAGTAGTTCTATTCGCAAGGGAGCCAAAATGGGATCTGCGATTAGGAGGAAAAGCGCAACCGGGCCTCAAAGGAGCCAAAACGAACCCCTTCAGGCACTAAAATGGCCTCCCAATGCATGCTCAAATTGTCCACTAACTTCTCACCATTGATCATCTGCTTCCTACCTTCGCCTCACCCTTACTCTACCTTAGCTCACCTAGTATCGCCGATAAAGCAGCCTTGCTCACCTTCCTGAACAGAAACAGATTTCGTGCAGGTTAGCATTCAGGTTTAACAATCACCTGTTATGGTATATTGTATGCTTTTGCGATGAATAATATTGCGATTTGTCTTCCGCATTTTTCGATCTTTGATCAAGGATATCTGCTCGTCTGACATCCAATTCCCGATGTTCATATCAAGACCTGGGTAGATCAGGACTAAGCCGTCTGGAATGGGCAATTTGCTCTGTCCTCGATATTGTCTAGTATACGTAGATCCTACCTCAATGATCATTAAAGTAGTAGCAGCTGCAAGATTTCCACCTACGCTATCTCTACTGATGACGATCTTTGGTATTACTTCTCCAGACAGTCCGGCGCAACGACCTTATAACGTTCTGTTATCACGTGGTATATCGACATCACGTGGCTCGTTAGGTTTAGTCGTCAATTGAAGTGTCAAGTAAATCAGGGTAGAATGTTATGTGTTGAAGTTGAGCACGAAGCTCTAACATAGGAAAACCGCATGGCTATATAGTGTAGTGATAGGTGATCACATGATATCCGGTTATCGACCCAAGAAATCGAGTTCGCGAACTCGATAACACACACGTGACTGAGTCACGTGGGGTCGTGATAGACTGTTAATCGCAACTATCATGTAGTAAACATCATAGCACTCATTGAGCGCATATAGATAGGAATATTTCGGGTGCTTTCCGATGATCTAGACCCAGGACTGGTAGTCCTGTCTTTCTAGCCCATGCAAACAATTTATCAAGACTTTCTCTTAGTCCTATCACCACAAATCCGCCTCCCGGAATATCGAGGACCAGGAGTTGATATTCTCAACAGAACTACCAGGATAGGACCCATCTCAAAGATACATAGAGGTGACTACGAGTTTCAAACTGCTAGGGGGTGGTGGGCAGAGGTGAGGTGGTAGAGACTACGCGCGAAGGGTGTGTGAGGCGAGGGTGAGGAAGGGCGAGCACGAGGTGAGGCGAGGGCGAGAAAAGCAGCGAGCACGTAGAACGAGGCGATTATTCTGGATAAACAACACCAAAACTTAGGCACAAAACGGTCGCAAAACTCAAGCAAGGCGCTCAAGGGATGTTTCGGTGGGTCGCTTTATCGCTCGAGACTCTACAAGAGATCAAGCACCCCGTAGGTTTCGAGAGAGCCTTAGGTCAACTTCCTGCTGAGCTGTCCAACCCTTATGACATCATTCACAAGCAGATCGATGAGACTGAAACCTACGGACGTAATGTAGCTGTTATGACACTAAAATGGCTACTATGTGCGCAGCGCCTACTGACGGTAAAAGAGCTCATTGCCGCCGTGTCGGTGCGTTCCGAAAGCGAGACCGAATCATCGTCGGACTCGGATATAGACTCGACTAACGGACGGATATCATTGCTAGAAGATGACGCTGAAAGCGAATACAATTTACTGTCAGGATTTGATATTATCCGATTTTGCCAGAATCTTGTGGTTATCGACTCGAAGCAAGATGCTGTCCGCTTTGCGCATCAGTCTGTGCGAGAATACTTTGAACGCCACGACGACTACTCACCTTTCAATTCTCATACGCTTGCCTTAGAAAGATGTCTATACGTCAACACTTTCGAATTGGCAGCGATACCAAGGATGGGGTCCACCATCGCGCAAAATAACATATTCCAACCTTATGCAACTTTATACTGGCCGGTGCATTGCCAGAAGGCCGCGAGCAACCAATTTACAGAGGGTCTCCAGGAGAAGTTGATGGACTTTCTTTTTCAGGGCTGCGATGCTGGTCCTTCACTCACAAGATGGGTATCAGCTGCAAGCAAACTATCTATGTCTCTGGCATGGGACGACCCTCTGAGCGGCCAATTAAAATCCGTATCTAGTATACCACCAACACCCCTATTTCTGGCGTATTCTTTCGGCTTGGTTTCGATTGTGGACGAATTAAGCACTCGTGTAAACGTAGACTGGAATCTTCGAAATAACGAGACTCAGACCGGGTTACATATTGCGGCTGCGAGCGGGCAGGAGGCGGTGGTGAAGCTACTGCTCGCGAAGGAAGGTGTCGACTCAAATTCCAAAGACAAACAGGGTTGGACACCGTTGTCGCGGGCCGCAGGTAACGGGCATGAGGCGGTAGTGAAACTNCTNCTCGNAAAAGACGGCANCGACCCGGACTGTAAGGNCAATGACGGTCAAACGCCATTGTCACAGGCCGCATGTAACGGGCACGAGGGAGTGGTGAGGCAGCTGCTCGCGAAGGATAGCGTCGACCCGAACTCTAAGGACAATTACGATTCGACGCCACTGTTGTTAGCTGCAAATGTTGGCCATAAGGTGGTGATGGATCTGCTGCTCGCGAAAGACGGCATCTACTCGAGCTATAAGAGCAGTGGGGGTTGGACGGTGCTGTCGTGTGTCGCAGCATGCAGGTACGAGGAGGTGGTGAAAGTGCTGCTCGCAAATGACAGCGTCGACCCGGACTCTAAGGACAGCGCCGGTCGGACGCCGCTATCATAGGCTGCAACGATGAACCGGGAGTGGTGGATGGCAAATCCAAACCAAGAGGCCGTTGTGGAGCTGCTGCTCACTAATAACTGCGTCGATGTGAATACCAAGGATACGAGTGGTCGGACGCCGCTCTCGTGGGCAGCAGGGGAGGGCCACTATACACGAGTGAAGCTACTACTCGTGAAGGATGGGGTTGACCATGATTCTAAGGATGATCTCGGTCAGTCACCAGTGTGGTGGGCAACAAAGAACGGTCACGAGAATGTGATAAAGATGCTCACTGCCAGTCCTTAGGTCCTTGGTGAAATAAAACCGCAGAATATCTTGGTATTTCCCTACAGCGAGGATAACTGCATCGCCAAGGTCATGGACTTTAGATATGAGCCCTTAAATGGTTACAGAGACGCTAACAATCAAAGCGCACTTGGCATTGAAATGGTTGACCTTCTCGTCGGTCCGGAAAGCAAGGTTTTCCGCGTCCATAAAGGCTTACTCTGTA
Organism: Cudoniella acicularis; assembly: GCA_013054445.1. NCBI lineage: Eukaryota > Fungi > Ascomycota > Leotiomycetes > Helotiales > Helotiaceae > Cudoniella > Cudoniella acicularis. The sequence goes on from JAAMPI010001158.1 coordinate 8,510, forward strand.
GCAAAATTCCATACTCCTCGAAGATGTTTGAAGGAACCTTTAAGGAGGCTACCGAAAATAGCGCGAAGTTTCCCGAAGATGACCCCGAGTCATTTGGCTTTCTCATCGAATGGGTTTACACGAGCAATATTCCAGTTGCAAAACTTGAGATCGAAATGATCCTAGAACCCTGCGTGAAGCTTTACGTTCTAGTAGAAAAGCTTTGTCTACCAGTTCTCATGGACACTACGCTGGATATATTAAAGAAAGAGAATGATCGGCTGTGGAAGTTGCCATATTTCGAAATGATAACAAACGTCTATAAATGTACGCCACAATCCTCAAAGCTCCGCCAACACTGCATCGACTCCCTAGTTTCAGTTTTTCTCTCACGGCCAAAACAGAAGTACTTCTAAAAGAGTGGGATAATAATGGCTTCTGTAAATGCTTAGAAAGTAACATAGATCTGCTCATGACTTCTTCCTGCTCCTTCGCAAGCATACGATAGCCTCTACAAAACCTAAAAATCCGAATTTAGAAGGCTGCGACTATCATTCTCATGGCAAGGATGAAGAATGTTCTGTAAACAAATAAAAGTGAGGAGGTTCGTGCGAAAAGCTGTCCTTAACGGCAAGTTTTCAGTAAGCATGGCTTATGGAGAATAAGTTGAGAGGTTGGGTAATTACATTCAGAATTTGCACTTTTCAGAGACTCAGAGGGAAAACATCTGAGATACTTGCGGGAGATAGCGAATATAATGAAAATCGCGTACGATATGTAACTAACAAAACTACCGGTACCACCATACTTTCCTCGGCACTTAGATGATCAACAAAAAATTAATAATATCCCTCTTTTTATGATACTTTTGCAGACTGCCTCTCCTGTCATGAGCAGCTCACCTAAGTATTTCTCCTTTTGTGAGCATGTTATCTGAGGGCCCCTTCTTTTGTGAATATCTCTCCTAGGAATCCCCTTTTTATTATTATCTCTCTCAGAAGTATTTGGGGCGTTGTACCGGAGCCAGAAATTGTACGCGATAAGGGTTGAGTATGGTAGGTTCTTGCCGATCCACGGGCCTCTACACGAAGAGAGGAACTCGCAAGAGGAGAGAAACTCACAAAAGCATAATATCTGTCGCTAGGTCCACTACTCCTTGTTCCTTCTCTTCCGCCTGCATAAGGAAAAAAAAACTATCGAGCGAAGATAATTACTCATAATAAGAGAGGTTTTATAGTTCATTTAGTCGATTCTCCTGAAATTGGGATTTCAGGCCTGGTCGTCTAATGTAACTGACCAGAGACGGACGGCCTTATTATGCGGACAGAGTGTTCTTGACTTTCTCCTGTCTTATTCTATGACTAATTGAAGGGTATCGGTTAAGCTCGGTACACATTTGTGAATTGTTTAAACCTTATACAAAACCTACTTTCTCCCTCGGTTAGTAAAAGAAATATTTACCCCTCCTTATAACACAAGTAATTAATGACAAATAAAAATAATAATAAAAAATTACATCATATAAAGAAAGAAAATAAAGAAAGAAAAAAGAAAAAACTGTGGGGCCACCAGGCAAGCTAAGAATCTTAACTAACAGCAGAGATACCAAGATATCGGGTCCCGTGTCCCGTACGGCATGTATATAGGAACATGAACCGCGTAAGGAGGCTTAGGCAACGCAATCCGGATACCTCTGTAGTTCCATTAGAGAAGATTCTTAACCGCGGGGCTAGAGGAGGACGCAAGGCGTCTGAGTTTGGTGACGGAAAATGCGTTATTGAAACTTATATCTGTTCGAGCAAGAAGTGGTTATTTGTGTGAGAGTATCGGGGTGACTTCGGATTAGGGGAGGGGGGTTGGTTGGTAGGTTGCTCTGTTAAAAGTTGCAGGGTGGGCCCTGACATTTAGTAAACAAGCGTGTCTTTAAAACTACTAGCAAAATTTTTAGTGAAACATAGAATAATTGTAAAGACAGAAATGGGTATCTTATCTCAGGCGACATAAATATCAATCGTGCCTGTGTCTGCGAAAATTCCTAGCGATTATTTAAAGTGCAATTCACTACAAAAGCCGAGGCAGCCACAAATGCAGAGTCAGTTCCATATGCAGAGTCACGACAATACAAAGACCGATGCGTTCACAAGACGGGAGAAGCTTACTAGACGCGAGAGTCTCAGATCAGAAGAGATTCTAGAGGATTTCAAATGGCTTATAGCTGGCCAAGACAACAGAATGTGAAGAATCTATTCACTTTTAGGTATCTAGGTTATGTTTTCTAATTATAAGTACATTCAGTATGTACCTGATTATTCGATGTTTGTTCTTTGTAGAAGGTGAATCATTCGGTATCGGGCAATGAAGTACGGACAACTCTCTACCCCGATATCCCCGGATTAGGTAATTCAGGAAGTCGCAACGAGGTTCATGAGTAGTATACTTCATGTTCGTAATCACGTCCCAAAACCTCTGAAACCTCTAGCTGCCGCTATGTCCTCAAGGACCCAATTTGTTTCAGTGGGTAGAGTGTGGGCAGGGTTCGTCAGCCCCGTGGCAATGATACTGACAATTCGGGATTTTTGTGTTGGAAGGATTCAGTAACCGTGTTTTCTTTTGATCATAGACAGCTCGAATACCTTCCATGAAGTCTACTGCCATGTCAGGATTATCTTTCATGAAATCTTGGAACGTGGATACCGGCCATTGATGTCGCTTCGACTCAAAGAAAATAAACAGGAGACAGTCGATAGCATATTTGCGCATTGCTGACTTAGTCCCCGTTTTGGAATAGGTGTTGGATATAGAGCCTAGACCCATACCCATGTGTGTCTCACAATCAATAGCTCGCATTGTGTCCATAGTACGGTCCATTACAATGGGTAAGCATAGCTTCTCTGCGAGCTGGAAGAAGTCAATCGGCGACCATGTCCATTTATTTGAAACCGAGTCGCGTCGCAATTGCTGTAATTTTCCTGTATAGATCCAAATAAGGAGTACGTCAAAAGATTCAGCATTGTCCTCTGGAAATGTTGCCAAGTTTTCCTGAGCTTCGATGAATTCGCTCTCAAACATGGCGCGAAAATAGGGTACTCTTTGGCATAAGACACTCTTATGGACATGGAACCGCTTCTTCTCGGGGCCTACAAATAGGTCCACCATCTCAGTACCGAAGATGTTATCAAAAGTCGGCCGAATAGCTGTAGGGTTCGCGACGTTGCCAGAGTCGGTAGGTGGTCCCTGCACGGACTGCATCTCCGTGTCTTCATTCGTGTTGTCAGACATCTTGGTGCTCGTCCTTCTTGGATGTACGAAAGTATCAGATCTATGGTGTGGGGTCCGTGGAGTCCGTGGATGGTCCAAAGTACGGATGTGGGTGTTGTGATGCAAGTGTTGTAGAGGAGTCACAGTAAGATGGAAACTTTTATGTTGCAGATAAAATGTCTGTTCTTGTGAACAGGATACTTTGTACAGGTACCTGGAAACAGCAGCTGTGGCGAAGGAGTCACAACAGGATAGAATTTTCTATCCTGCAGAGCAAATTTATGTTCTCGTGAACAGGGGATTGGTCCCTAGAAACAGTGTTTTGGAGAGGAAGTTACAGTAGGATTGATATTCTCGAAAAATCCAGCAAGGGCCACACTTTTAAAAGAAATCTAGAAGAGACACTCCTGATAAGAGAGATACTTATAGTAAGAGGGGCAATAATAATAGGAAAAATAATTAGAGAGAGAGGCCGAGGTGAACAAAAAATGTTTCTATCACTGCCATGAAAATGCAAGACAACCTTTCAGCGAGCGCGTGCCGCAAAACAATTGCGAACCTCTAAACAACCACTAATTTGCCAAGAACAACGAGAAAATTAAATGAGATGCGAAGAACTGTAAACTTAATTTATATGCTATGATCACAATGGATATTGATACTGTGACGATACTTTGAAGTGTTAGTGACTTTTTACTGTGTAGCACGCGGTAGTTTTGGTGGGGCTCGCCAAATTTCGGGAATGAATTGCCTGTAATTTGGCGAGTGTCCACTAGATTTCAGGGTATAACTCGCTGTAATTTTTCGATCATTCGGCCAAAAGAGACAGTTAACTTTAATTTCAAGATGACCCTGCTAGTACAGGATTACAAAACACATAATGTCTTCCTAATGATTCTGTCTTTAGCAAGAAGAGAAGAAATATCGGCCTGAAGAACAGCGAAAAAGTATTCACTACTTTCACCAGCCAAAGCGCAACGTGGGGACCCCGCACTCCCCCTTATTCTACCCTCGTTAGACCGTCGCTTGCTAGCCTCATTGCCCTGGTAAAAGTAGCACCCAATATAAAATTGCGAAGTAGAACTAATAATTGAATTTCGCCCAGAGAAGGGTAAGGTTTAAAAGAAAGTCCCTCGCCGCTTTCCGTGCCCAACCAGCCCAACGGCAGGACCGAGCGGTGAGGGCGGGAGCTCAGCTAATGTAATATCTGATTTGAGCTTTCTAGAGTTAAAATATAGTACAGAAGATTAGCATGGATTGTATTTGATACAAGAGTATGAATGGTGCCAAAACTTAATATCGAGCACTGTTACGTTCAAGATAGTAAAGGTTGAGACGATGGAGGTAGGCGAAGATTCTATAGCGGTATACTTGCATACTCAGCAATTAGTCATGTTAACTAGGTGCATTAGGCAGCAAAGCTTTGTGCAATCCAACATATTCCTAATTACTGGTACAATATGACGTTCTAATTCCTTATCCTGTTGGCAAGAAACAGACAGTCATAGACAGTTGTTTCTCAGCCTCCAGGTCCATAATCCGAGCATTATGAAGTTGACCTATGTTTCTCCTTTTGTTGTAAATCCGCTCCGAGTTCAGGGCTTTCCGTGATAATTGTTTGGAGGCTAGGCAGGGGCCAGCCGAAAGGCGTATCTAGGTTCCGATGATTTACCTTAAGGAAAATATAAACCAGACAGTCGATAGTATATCTTCGAAGAGTTAAGTTGTTTGCTGTTCCCAAATCGCAGGCATGGAAATAGTCAAGTGCCCAAAACATATTATATTGCTTATGGCGTGCTCGTATAGCGTTCATAATTAGATCCATTAAATTGGGCAAGCACAAATTTTCGGCTAGTTGATAGAAGTAGAGTTGTGGCTAGCTAAAGATCATTGAATGTATCGGGAGTGGTCGTAATTTTCCGGTGTAAGTCCAACTAAGAAGTGCGTCGAAAGCTGCGACAGTATCCTTAGGGAAGGACGCCGAATTCTCGCCAGCCTCCTTAAATCCGCCCTCAAACATACTACGAAAGTAAGGTATCTTCTCGCATAGGACTTTCTTATGGACGCGGAAAAGGTGCTTTTGGGGCCCTACATAAAGTTTGACCATTTCTGTACCGAAAAGCCTTTTAATCTGTTAGCTTGGTATTTTTGGAAAGTTTAGGCAGGTCGGTTATGCGTACTCGATGAAACGTGGTTCCATAACATTTATCTTCGTACCCGCATTTGGGTCGGAAGATGCTTTTTGGAGGACTTTCGTCTCCGTTTTAGTGTTTGGGTTGGCAACCATTTTTTGGAGATGTCGAAGATAGACCATCGAGCTTTGATAAGCAGCTGCGGCGTAATGCAAGTTGCAGCGGCGAAGTAAATTTGCCTTCTGAACGGGGAGACACTCACAACAGAAGAGGTATTCAGGTAAGATAGTCACAAAAGAGAACTATTCAATAAATGTATCAATAGAAAGAGGGCTAATTTTCCCGCCTTTAAAAGCCAACTCTCCCAAAGAAACCATTTACGTATTACAGAAGATTAATCCCTCAAAGCGAACCAATATCTGTAACTATCCAGACAAACTAATCACACCCACTCGCAAGCAGCAGCCTAACGCATCATTCCTTCAAAGAACAGGGCTCATCCTTCCCATGATAATGAAACACACACTGCGGCATATTCCTCGGATCCACCACCGGGGCCATCAGACAATGCTCTCTCATAACATTTATTAAATCAACCGCTAACTCCATATTCTTCGCCATCAACTCTGCAATATCCCTCGTCGGCCACCCCTCAAACACACTCCTCTGTCTCTTCTGACAAATAATATTGAACAATGTACAAACCGCATATTTCCTCGGCGCCGAGTTCGGCGGAGCCTTGGCGTAAATCTCTGCTGTGGAAGTAATAGAGGGTAAGGTGTCGTTGAGTAGAGCGCATTTGATCCATTCGTTCATGATGCTGTCCATGAGCTGAGAGACCCAAAATCTGTGGGCCAGTGTGTAGACTTCGACGGGGGCCCAAGAGAAGCTGACGCCGTTGGAGGTTTGTGTGAATTCGAGGGTGCGGAGGGAGCCTGTGTAGACCCACTCGAGAAGGATGTCGAAGTAATCGGGGTTATCGTTGAGGAAGGTAGCTGTGTTTTCGAGTTTTCCATTGGTGTTATGGGTGTTGAATAGCTTGTTGAAGTAGGGGATGGCGTTACAGAGTTTCTTTTTGTGCACGCGGAACAGCTTGTTGCCGACATTAAGGGTTACGATGTCGATGCCCATTGTGCTTGAGTTTGTTAGCTCCTGTGGCCGTTTCATAAGTTGTTAGGAATGAAAATAGGGAAGGCTCTTACTCGGAGTAGTGGCGTGCATTTTCACCAGGTGTATATGTGAAAGTGGTGCCAATTAGAGTGTCATTCTCCGAAGACGCACTTGATGTGTCGACACCTTCAGGTCTTTGGAGATTTCGGGCCCTGCCCAGATTCATAGGCTTCATATTTCGTGACGCAGGCACTTTAGAGACGCGCAGTCAAAAGATCTAAAAGACGTGTATGAATTGCTTCGCTGCTTTAATGCGTGGAAGTACTCGAGTTTAGTTGACTTTTGGTGCGCGACTGGAGTGGAGGGAAATCCTGTACGAATGCCATGCAGAGGCTTTGACGGCGAGCAGTCAGAGGTGTAGGTGAACGCGATTGGAAAAAGTGGGTCCGACCAGGTTTTAAGCGACGTAAAAGGAGAGTGAAGTGGCAAAACCGACGGGATATATCACTTCGGACTCGGCCCGGTCTTTTCTGAGTGCCGGGGTAAACGACATTCCAAAGGTAGCTATAAGCACTCCCTCTAATTCAACTTCTACTAAGTAATTTATCGTCAACCAAGCTGAGTTATTTTGCTACTATGAAATATTTTAAGTTCAGCTGAACCGGGAGCGAGGCATTCAGACAATAGCTGACTGGGTAAAGTAGAACAGATCGGCACTGATGGCAGTTCCTCCATCAGCTTTATGGACTCTTGAGAGATTTAAAATCAATTATTTTGAAAGGCTGCAAATTAATGGGGTTCTCTTCTTTGCTTTTGGAGGTTGTGCAATATAGCACTTCTATTACGAGACACTCCGTACTAGAACCCTGACTTCCGAAGTTCCGAAGATTAAGGATTAGCAAGAGGCAATTGCACCTAGGGAAGGTTGGCGAAAAACATCCATTAGATCTAAATAAACAAAATAAAATCGATCGGAAACCATATTCTCATGAAACTCCAGGACTCCTCAATGACCTCCTGTAGTTGGCAATCCCAACGCAACCTTAAAACTATCATAAATTAACCACTGAAACGCCGTAAGTGTTCCAATCATCAATATCCTAACCGGCAGTCCATTCCAGAGTCCCTTGAATCCAATATTGCCATAAATCCTGCTCATGGCTTGGCCAGCACCCTCTCCTGCCTTGCGATCCGAGTTCAACTTAGAGACCATGACGTCTGCGGGATGCGAGATGACTGCGCAGCCGATACCTGCGATGTAACCGCCAAGGAAGGAAACTCCGGTTTGTTGGAGACCGTTGTAGGAGGCTTTGGGCTTGCCAAGGTATTTGTAGATTCGGTCTACTGTGGTCTCGAAAGTCGCGAATTTGACCATTGTGTACGGGATTTGGCGGCCCCAGAGGGGGTAGAGACCTTTGTAGAGACTGAAATAATTAGTCAATGGCCCAATATGCAGTCTTTGATATGAAGCTTACCCAGCATAACCCTCCTCCTTAATGATCTTGCTCATTCCTTCTCGCAGGGTATTCGCGAAAGGCGGTAGCGTGGTTTGCATTCGGACTTTTACAGCCTCAAACGGACACAACGCGATGTCGGCCAGAAATTCCGCACTGGCACTTGCTCCAAGGAAAATCGCCGTCCTGTTCATATTTGGGAACAGCTTATCGCCATAGAGGTACTTGAAGACCTCATAGAAGCCGTATTTTCCACCACCCTGGCAACAGTATCCAACGAATGTGGGGGACCAGCCAAAGAATACCCCGCGAATGCCTTCTGCCTTGTAAATCGACTTCCATGCGCCAATATTCGATTTGTAGAGGTTGGGATCGACCTGCCGTCTGCATTTTACCAGATCAAGAGGTGTGACGGCTGTATGAGTAGGTCCGCAAGCTAGGGATCAATGTGTCAGTTATGGTAGTCGTCGGAATTGCGATTAGGTCACAAACCAATTATTCCACCAAAGCCGCATGCTAAGAAATATTTCCCGCTGTACAACTCGATTCCTGGCTTTGGCAGCGCTTTCTCAAGGGTAGACATCGCGATTGGAGCTCAATTGACTTCTGGATTGCGGGGTATGTCGTCTGGGAGTTCTTATCGCAGGGTTCGTAATCTGAGACACTCGGTATCCTCTGCTACGGAATATGTGGATGCAATTGATTAGAGACAACGGAGTGAGAGGAGAGTATCGCAATTGTCCAGTGCGAAGAAGAGAAAAGAAATTGAACAGAACCGACGTTTTCAAAAGGGTTGAAGTGTTGTGCCGTGAGTTCCTTGATAAGGCGGGCCGCCCGGTTGTCTCGGGGCAGGGGTAGCTTCACTCTACGTCATTGGTGGGGATAGCTTGTTGGTGCACGAGATTTTGATGACTGTGCAGTTTGCATGTTGTATTCTACCACAAAGGGGTTTTCGAGAGCATTTATTGTTTATTGAGCCGATTCCTGTTCTTCAACATGAACTGCGCAACAGGTGCGTCACGTGGGAAAGCATCTTCTGTGGGACAATGTGACCGTCAACTTCTCGCGAAACCCCATCTCTATTAAAAAGACATCGAAACTCTTAACGATTTCAATTCTTTTAATTGATAAATAAAAGTCTCTAGCCTTTTCAAAAACAGCTTTCATCCACTGTCTAAGCATCTTGATCCTGTCTGAAGATCACGTCACGTGACACATCCCCTTGTGCCTCCAAGCTGAGAGTCACTTGACCTTCTTTCTAAAGTACAGTTCGGTTTTCTGTTAACTGTGATCTTGAAATCGCGCAGATGCGAAAGGAGTTGGCTCAAGGTGGCCTGATATTCCTTCCACTGTAGCGGTACAGATATCACACAGAACACTTGAAAGCCGCGAAATGATTCTTCGATAGAAAATTTTCTCTTGGTAGTCTGGATGAAAAGAGAAAAAAGATTGTCTTCCGTCTGGATATATTGATAATATCCCACAAAACCATAAGATTTATTCTCTGAAGTGTTGTGCGTAGTCTCGGGACACGTCCAACTTGATGAGAACATCGGGTGGAGGCTAACAGGAATAACACTCAGCTTACCAGTTATTACTTTCAGCTTGAAAACTTGACTCTTGATAAGGGATTTCCCGGTGTAGATACCTCAAGGCACTTGAGCTCAACGGCATCTCGGACCAAGTCGGCTACTAAAGGGCTCGTTCTTGGGAGCTATGTTGGCAACTATCAGCCTTCAAGATGAATGTTTTGCTGATAATAGAGTCGAGAATGTTCTGGGATCTTGGTATTTGTGATTCATTGCACTCTTAACAAAAATAACGTAGAAAGTGAATGCTGGCACAGCTGCGCCGGCGATATTGAGAAGACGAATTAAAAAAAAGGGAAGCAAATCTGCCTGCGCAGGCACCTGGTGAGAGGTACGCCTCGGGACAGCTTCCCTCACCTTCATGTTGACAGCCAGAAAATGCAAGGTGATCGACTAAGCGAGCACAATGCGTCGAAGGTGAAGGTCAACTTTCCGATCCCCCCGCGTTTTCTCCTTCTCCCTAAAACACATCTTCCCCAAAGCTCACCTAGTGACATCA
>JAAMPI010001159.1:0-18519 GCA_013054445.1 Cudoniella acicularis
CTTTCGCAAGCACCACAGCCACCACAAGTACCCCAAACAGGACCAACACCTCCCACGCCCTCGCCCTCCCCACAAATAACACCAAGGCCACCACCAACACTCCCAAAAACAACACAAAAACCAACAATAACCTTCCACGTCCTTCCCTCCTCATCGCCCTCTTCAGAGGCGCCCTCGTGCAAACCCTCTTCATGCTTCTCTGCACGCTCATCGCCTCGCTCCTCGTCTTTCTCAGGTTCCATTTATGCTCTCTGGAAGGAAAAGAAACACTTCGCTTTTTGTGTGAGGTGCTTTGCGAGTGATGGTAGTTCTCAACCGACGACTGTCGCTACAGTCGCCGGCGGTCATGAAACACAAGTACAGCTAGAAATGCAACCTGAACAAGAGCAAGACTCAGGCGCTGATGTGGAAAAGGGAATTGAAAAGTTGGAGGTAGTGAGCGCGATAGTTAAAAATCAGAGTCCTGGGCAGACGTTTCTTCTGGATCTGGATCTGGGAAGAGGAGGGTTGACCAGAGGAATAGTGGGTATAATTGGGTGCTTGCACAGGATAGCTCTTCGAGCAGCAGTGGATAGGGAAAGGATTTTGTGGGAAAGAAGTGGTTAATTGGATTGGAGTTGATGAGTATCCAATCGATTGTTCTCCCGGTTTCTTTGCGATCGAATTTAGCGAAAACACTTCTTGAAAATTATCAATTAACTGTTACTTGAAAGAAAACACAATAACCTTGAAGAGATAAAAGATGAAGTAGGTGATAGCGCTTGCTTCTCATTACTATCTTGTAATAAAATTTCGTCTGTTTTTGAAAGGTGAAATCGTAAAAGGAGTCCAAGAAATTTTCTGAAACTATTTGCTCTATCATTAAGGCCTTGTTCTCATCGAGCTTTTGGGATTTGTTCGTGACAGTAAGACTAACAAGTAAGTACCCGAATCTTACTGCGCTAAGTATCTTTGCACAGGACTTGAAATTACTAAGGCTCAGAACTTAGAGCTCGGAAAGCTTTGAAGAATATTTTTACAGGGCTTAATAAGTCAGGAACAAGGAAATTTGCAGACACCTTGCCCTTGCCTCGATCCACGACACATTCTCTTTAAAACTGTAACGGCAATAAAACACCAAATGAGGCAAAGAGCTTTCCAAAGGGAGGGTTGTAGGTAGTGATGCATAGATTACTTATCATTTGATTGGATAGCCTTGTACTCTGATGCATTTCTTAGGGACAAGCTTCTCCAATTTTATCAATTTCCTACCCAGAAATTGTCAAGACCCCATAAAATAAGAGAAATCTAGATGTTACCAGAGAAGCTCAAAAAGAAAACCCCCTTTCTGGAGAACTAGAGCAACTTTATGAGTCTTCAGCTAGTACCCGGACGGCCAACCACCTTGGATTAACCCATTGCCTGAGCCTGTATAATCCTGTCGCAGCTCACTAGGAACATTTGCCCATGTCCCAGGACGCTCTGGCGACTCAAAGCTACCACCTCCCGGTTCGTTGTTTTCTTGAAAAGCAGACAAGTTTGTAATCGTTGTGTCGACCCAAGAAACAGACGAATGATTGGCTGCATCTGTCCATGCAGCAGGGTTAACTGGAAGATCTGCAAACCCCTCTGGCCGATGAGGCCCTCCATATCCAAGAGGCATTTGTACTCCGTACACCAACGGCCATGTGCCTTGACAGCTTGTGCTTCGCGATTCGAAGGGGGCTTGAGGTAAGGGGGTCGGGAAGGATGAGTGCGATCGAGGGGTGATGCAAGGAACATCGAATGGTAGTGAGGAATCGTGTATTTTCGAGTTACTTCCTATAGGTGATAATGGTGAGGATGAAGGGCGATCTGCTAGCATCACCGTCAGCACCAGTTGCACGGATTTTTTAAATGTGGTGGAAGACCTGCCTTGAACTTGAGTGGTGGAATGGTCATGACGCTGCTGAAAATTATTCAATACAGAACTGGAAGCTGCAGCTCCTTGTAAGCTAAATCAACGATCATTTGAAGCAAAATTTTACCTTCGTTGGTAGGGCTACCATGTTTGGATTTCAGATGAGCACGCAGTCTATGTATGCGATAACTCTTGTGTTTACAAAATTCGCACGAGTATGGCTCTCCCATTGAGTGGATTTCCCTGAGATGTCGGCGCAATCCAGAATTGGAGTGAAGAGACTTCTTGCAATGAACACAAAATGCCGGCGCCATATTGAGTTCGCACCAGTAAACAGGTATGTTTGTTCGAGAGAGACGAGTGTGCGAACGCGAGTGGCGAATCGATACCATCGAAGGTGGTCAGAGCAAGAAGGCCATTGTTATGATAAGGGGTAACAGTTCCAGGGCTGATTTGAGCTGTCGGAAAGGTGCATCTGGGCGCAGTGTCGAGGAGGGTTGAATTTCCCTATTCGTTCTCTGTCAAGAGCATGTTGCTCAGATACCGGAGAGCATCCTCACATGCTGCTGATGACTGGTCAAGTCTGCCAAAGCGTATAGAGGCATTAGTTTGCTGTATAGTCCCATATGAGAGGGCTGCAGTTTGTTTGCTGCTTCAACGATGCAGTCTGATCAGGTAGGATGGCGCCCTCTTGACAGAATCAGCTTGATAAGGTCTCTCGCTCAAATCTGCAGCCGATTCTAGCATTGCGGAAAGCTGAGAGCAATGACTGGCGACCGCCAGATGTCAAGAAGTGTTTTCAAAGACGTTGAAATACACTTTTTCGAAGGATTGAGGGGTTGCTTCCATCCCAAAGTCGCTAATGGGGCAGCGGAATAGGTAAGATCTTCTCGGGCGAGACCCCTTCCCGAGAACGCCACTCAAGACACCCAGAACGAATAAGAATGCTCAGTCCGGTTTGGTGTGGTCCATTGGTGACAGGGACTGCCGGGTGTTTGACTGTTGGAAGAGTCTGCTGGGGTTTCCCAAAACTTCAAAAGCTCTAGCCTCTAGCTCGCCCACTTCGGGAAGTCAACTTAGGCCCTAATTTAATCGCATTTTCTTCGCAATTCTGTCCAATTTTGCGCGCTCTTGCCTCACACCAACACGTAAATATCCCCAACTCCTTTCGCAAAAGACAATCCTTTGCAATTGGTGGTGGCTGACGATCACCAGGGTGTGGAGGGCGAGCACTTGAACGTTACCGACTTCCTTGCAAGCCACACGACTTTCTCCTAGCGACGACGGCGACCATCGCCGTGCCTTCAGGAAGCAGTTTGCTTTAAGCCTTCAACATGCCCCGAATCACTCGGTATAATTGCTCTGCCTTATGGAGTATGATCCCGATCAGGTAGACTAGCGAATGCTTCCTCCATGGCCAACAATCCTGAATTCTGTACTACAGATAGCCCCAGAAAATACCGACTGCTTGTTTACACCTTCAGCGAACACTGCCTGAATAATTCGTTACACCAACTGGATTTATCATGGAGACGAGGTCAAGTCCTGACCAGCTTCTCCGGCAGAATTGAACCCCCCGGTAATCCTGCATGCGTCGATGCGGCCCGGTTTGTTTTCGTGACTCATGAAAGAATTAAATCGAAAAGGTGGGAATAAAAAAGCCATACGGTTAGGATGAAATGTAGCTGCGATTCAGTTTGGAAACTTCCAATCTCGGGCTGGCTCTAGAACCCTGAGGGTTCAGCGGCTCGTCCCGAATACGTCCTCCATGCAGCTGAATACTATCATGACTTCGTTCATGAAACGTATTTACTTGAGAATCTATGAAATTTCCAGAGAAAAGATTTCAAAAACTGTTGGAAGAAATTTCAGTTAGATTAAGATTTAAGACATTCTCCATCGGGCGAGGAATATCAGACCGATGTTACACCCAGATCTACGCGATGTCAAACGAGTTTGGAAGTAGTCTGATGGGAAGTGGGTACAAAAAATTCGATTTCTGCTTTGATGGAGGATACTTTGGGGATTTCAAACAAATGCCCATGAAAGATAGAGCCAAAGTGGTTGACACACGTGACAAATGCTAAAGAGCCTGGTTACTGGACAGGCTGTTGGCAATTATCAAGTGGCCTTCCTCTCTGTGTTACCATATTGCTTTTTTCACATGTCAACGGGGTGCAACATACCCAAATCGGTTTTCATGGTCAAATCTTTCAAGCAAACAAGTCATAGTCCTGACTCGTGAGTTTCTTCCAAACTGTCATCTCGACGAGTCCAGCGTCTGTACTGAAGTAGCTGAGGATCCTTAAAAGCTGCTGAGATATCCAGAGCCTTCTAGATCTTTAAAAGTAGAATCGATTGCTATTTAAGCTCTGACATTACGCTTCCAAGCACCCCGATTTGTTGGTCAAGTGAACCCCCACAGTGGCGAAGATTGCGTGAAAAGGAATGGCAGCGTAGCACGACATGATATTATTCAGCGCACCAATCCTTATGCATTGTGGATTCCCACGAGGTGGAAATCTGGGTCGTGAGTTGTCACTCTACACGCGTTGAACTGGGAGTTAAAATTCGGGATTCTCACGTGATGCTAACAACCAACATCTCCCATATCTACACTCTCCTACCTCGTGAACCGAACTCAGTGATATCATGCTTTATTGAAAATGTAGTTACAGTAATAGCATGTTCTTTTGCTGCAAGATTTCACTTTCCTATCCTTTTCGGGGTGCTGCTCACGGCCTCACGCTGACGAGTCGCGAAACTCATACGGACGGAACTTTTTATTTTTCAGGGTAAAGCACAGCACGATAGATGAATATTCCTATTCAGATTATTTTATATCTTTCATTTTTATAATAATAAATTCCTGGACTGATTGGTATTTACAGTTGCGTATCAGCTTGAGTAGAATAGGAGTAAATATCGCTTACCCGCCCCCTCCACAGTCAAGTGTCTAATTTCCACCTATGTCTCATGCCAACTCCTCTGCCTGAAGCATCCCAAGCCAATATTTACCTGCTACATATCACATCTTTGAGATTCAATTTCATACTCTCAAAGAAACCATCAGCTTTTGTGCATCCTCAACCTACTTAAATCCATAATTGTAAAAGAAAGCTAGACGAAGGAATCTTCACTTGATAAATATGCATTTCATCTGTTCGTCATTCTAGAAGCAAATATTTCCATGGCCCTTCCTTAGTTTCACTCTCATTGACTCCTTTGAATAGAGTCCGACGTGCTGGAGCGGCAGAAAATAAGGCGCATCAATACTCACGCTCGCATTTGCCGCTTCGATTTTCGCGGCGAATCGAGGAGCATGATTGTGACCTGCGATGCGGATCACAGTATCCGCCACAAATTCAGGAACCGTTTCCCTCGAAAATCGTCATCAAGATCACTCACCCCAAATAAGTCATTTAAAATAAAAATGCTAGTATCATTCGGCAACTCTACCCCTCCATGTCCGTCTGAAATATCAATTTGTCAAAAGACGCTCAAAGATTTCCTTCTTGTGAAATATGAATATCACCCCTCGATTCTAAGATTTATAAAAGTATTCTGTTATTTCCAAACCCTCTTGTCCCCTTTCTTGACTCTGTGAATGATATTTTGGTTTTCTGGCTTTCTGGGCGAGCAGTATATCGACTCCCCCTCCTCGCTTAGCGCCTGGCACCCAATCAGCGCCTAGGCGTCGACATCACAGTCTATTAAAACACTTTATTATTAAAGTATGTTAAATTGATAATTCTATAAACGTATTATACTTCGTTATTTTATAGTAAATTAGGTGATCAGATGATAAAAATCACAAGATTATAATAAAGGCGCAAAGAAAGTAGAATAAAATTAGTATACCTTTCACTAAAATACAGGGTACATCCTCTCTATAAGGGCGCGCTACAGGCTGCATACTACCTAGTAGCGCCTGAGTGGTAAGTGCCTTTGGTTTCCGATTATAGCATCTCTTACTCTATACCCGACAATATAACATCACTATATATATTCTAAAATAGATAAAATACGTTTTTTATTCATTTTCAGAAAGGTGCGACGTGCGCAGACTTATTTTGTGCTCTAATTAGATAATATAAGAATATAAGAGAATAAAGTTAGATTGTTTTGGTTGGGTGGGAGGAGGGGGTCGATATACTGTTTGCTGGCTTTCCGAAGTCAATGTACAACCGACAGTTACTGACTGTCGTAACAATAAAACAGACTCTCTTCACGCTAGAGAGACTTGAAACCAAATTTCTAAGCCAAGGTACGAATGATTTGGTCAGCCGTAAACTATTCTTCAAGGCAAACCCGACTACCAGTACTCATCTCTTCTTGCCCCACACGAACTAGCTGTTACTCTCTCTATATACGACTTTCCGTCAAGTCCCGCGAGCACGCGTCTATCGCCTACCTAACGTACAACTTTTTGACCCTGGCCATCTGTCGCTTCTTTGAGATTCAATACAGAGTTCTCAGTGTTAGAAGTTTCCGTTGAAATAGCTCCCTTGGAGGAACTCGCTGGCCTCGAAGTCGTTGGCCTAAGAGAAATAAAAGTTAGTAGAGTGTAAATACGTGAGTGGGAAACACTTGCTGTAAATTCCACTGACATCCTACACCTCGATACTGTTGTCACGATCAATGTAGTCGAATGCCAATAACTGTCCATTTGGAGAAAACAAAACCCTCAAGGGATGGCAAGTCGTTTTAATTGCCTCGTGAAGATTTCCGTTTCTTGCATTCCAAATCCGAACAACTTAGTCACTAGTGAAAGAAGCGATAAAGTTGCTGTCAGGAGAGAAAGCCACAAAGTTGACATGGGCCTTGTCATGCTCTCTTGAGGTGAAAAGCTCCACTCCCTGCTCTTTGTCCCATACTATAACCCTACCGTCGCCAGTTCCCTAATCTAGGAGTTTGTAATCGAAAGAAAACTTAACATCGGTAAGTACTGGAAGATCAGGGTCAACTGCCTTTTGGTCAATTCAATGTCCTATTTCTGCGAATCATGTCTTGGTGAAGCATCGGACCTTGGACTATGTATATGGTGCCATCATCATCCCCGGTAAAGGAAGGTTTGATCTGTTTAAACTTTGAACTTGTTATTTACGAGAAATCATGTTGGAAAAACTCGCCTCGCTTTGAATTCTTCGTCAACCTTCAGAATTGGGTTAGTTTGAATTCTTTATAGTGGGGGATACACACATCTTGTCTGAATTCAGAGTCTAGAGGTCCAGTCTTTCGCTCAACTAATTCAAGAAATCTAGAATTCAACATTGCTGATCCGCAGAGATCACCTGCACCGATTGCTGCTTCTTCTACGCGTATCGCGGGGTCAAGTGCAATGATTTGGTAAGTCGCGAGATCCTAATTATCAAGTCATTTCTATTTCTGAAATATCACTGTGGCTTTGACTCACTACTATTCCACCCCCAGCGTCACAAACGACGAAAACATCGCCGATTCGCATGGCACAATTTGGTATCTGTTACATTTTAGGACCCATCGACCACAATATAAAACTGTCTACTAACAGTCGTAATAGTATGGATTGCTGCAGTTTCTGGTTCGGAAACCAAGCGGATACTGGACCCATCCCCTCTGATGCCATACCCGCATTGAGAGCGCACCTCAAAGTACGATCTTTTGCCTGATGAGACCACATCGCCGGCACGCTCAATACGTACTCTATTTTTGCTCGATCGTCAAGCACTGCAAATTTGCACAATTTAGCAAATTCTCTTCAAACCATGAATTTCTTATAGTTTCCCCATTCAGTATCCTCCCTGATACAATTGAATACGCGCTCACGCAACACTCGCAAATATCGCGTTACACCTTCCTCAATGGTTGCATTCGAATAATTCTCTGCAAGAGTAGAGAGTCGGGCAAGATTTTGAGCCTTGTCGAGTTGTGAAGGGTCCAAAAACCTAAGGATTTCAGTCCTGTTACTCGAGGAGTCTCGGGTGGGGCTTACAGTTTTGCAAAACATATTCGGTCCGGGTTATTTTTCACTTGAAATCCATACTTGAAGTCCTCGGAACTTCCCATAAATACCCTACGGAAACTTAGATGGCTTTGTAGGACAAAGGGGTGTTGCAATCTCAAGTTGGGATTTTATGGCTACGGCGTCTGCCTTGTCCTGGCCAGCCATTGTCGATGATCACGAGTTCCATCGTAGAGGGCTTCCCAACCATAATAATCACCCCCAAAGTACGTCCCAGAGGTATTATTACCTCGACTTACCTCCGCTCCCTCCTTTACATGCGTGTATCCGATGGCCGAGTACGTGGTGCCGAAATCGATAGCTATCTGTGGGTAAGACTCAGTCAGGCGTCGAGACTTGTGAAGAACTTCGGCGATACTTACCACGATTTTTCCATCCATAGTTTCAGATATACGCAATAAATTGCACCTCTTCTCGGGCTTCTGTCCTCTTTCTGGAAAGTGTTGCAAAGAAGGGAAGATGATAACCATCTTCGCGAGGCTACGGCTGAAGATGAGCTCTGTGTTGGTTGGTGGCTTCAATGTTTTAGTCTCACGGCAACATCCACAGCAAGTGATACTCAACCACCAGCAAGCTCGAGCTCGTCTATTTCCATGAGACGCCAGCACTCAAGAACTTTGTTTAAATGTTGAGAAATCCAACATTGGATTTCTGGATTTAATCAAGCACGTAGAGGAAACAACCAAGTTCTTGGCAAGAAAACGAGCAGGTTATCAGACGCTCAAGCACCTTGATCTAAACAGAATTCAGTCACGTCAGTATTTAATTGTTGATCAATGGTGTCCGTCTTCCAGATTCCAAGACAGGTTGGTCACATGATTATGAGTTCACGTGATTTTCCTTTCTTTGCAACCTTTTTCATGGCGATGGAGTTTGAAAAAGCGGCAGAAACCTAATAGGGCGAATTGGACAGCTCTGAAATATGTAGTCTCTGTGTCTCTAGATGCAGGATAGAGTGAACCTCGAAAGCAACCTAGGTAATTTAGGCTAGGCGGACGCTATAGGCCGCCATGACCATGACCTTTCTCAAACCCCCACTTCTTCATTTTGCTGTTGTTATGCGCAGCAGCACCTCTGGCTAGATGCAAACAAGTTCGAAAATTCGCAGAGCAAAACAACAGGACATCCAAAGGAAGATGTGATATTACGTTGTCGTGATCCTGGGCTGAACTACGACAGAGGCTACGTGGGCCAATGTTTGCCGGATTCATCTCAACGAAGCTGGATCGGATCATTTTTTCACCAACTTGGCTCAATGTACGAGAGCACCTCAAGAAGAGCTCATCACGTGTCTCTGATTGATACCCTGTCCAAGCATCTGCAATGGCATCAGCATTGTACTCGTCACCTGGTTCAGCCTCAAATCGCCGTGCTCCCAGGTCCAAATCAGGCTGCTTGACTTGTCGGTCAGTCAAATGATCATTTTCGCTTTCAAAATACCCTCACATCACTGACTTTGACCAGTCGCCGTAAAGTGCGATGTAATGAACAAAAGCCAAGGTGTTCACATTGCGAGCGATTGAACCTCCAGTGTAACTGGAGGCCCGCGACCAACGCAACTCAAGCTTCGAGACGGTCTTCAGAAATTATCAACCCCGATTACGAGGCAAATGTCAATCCCGGATCTTCTTCCACGCAGGCGGCCTCTACACTACTAGAAACCAGGAACACTGGGGTAGAGGGCTCCTTTAACGATGCTTTCAATTATGCAAGTTTTATGTGGGACCAAGATTTGGAAAGCAGTGTTATGCAACCGGCGCGTTGGAAGGATTTGGGATTTCCAGAAATGGATGTTTTCGCACCAAAGGATGATCTGGTAAGTGATCTGTATTTCTCAGGCCCTGTGCATACTTTGGAAAATTGTGCTAACAGTTGGCAGTGCGTTCCAGACCCTACAATTTCCCCCACGTTTCTCTCTGATCGCCAGAACCCTACTCAGAATAATATGTCATCTCTCGACGTGTCTGAATTTTCTGCAATATCAGGAGAACCTTCCCAGCACTGTGAGGGCGAGACTCCTGAGGAGCGTGTTCTGAAAGATTATTTTATTCAAACCGTAGTGCCTCCAATTCTTGCCCAAGTCGAAACGCAACTCAAGTGGTCTTCGATGCGGCAAGTTTTGATTTCTATGTCAAGAAGTTCCATGATGGTAAATTTTGCTATCTTGGCATTCTCGCAACTTTTGATGGGCAGGAATCTGGAAAATAGGACTTCGGAGTACCAGAGATTTTACAATAGTGCGAAGGCAGAATTTTCTCGACGAAGAACGGAGCATCTTGCCATAAAAGACTCGGTTTCTTCAGCTGAACTGGACCATATATTGGCAACCTTGTTCTTCCTCAGCTATATTGACCTACTAGAAGGGAGAATCGTCGATGCGCATGCTAATCTCAAGGATGCTTATGATATATTTCAGGAAGCAGACAAAACACAACTGCGGATGGTTAGCAAGCGCTTGATATCCTGGTTGCGTCTCTTAGATGGCCGAGCAGTCTCTGCTGGCGGTGAGGGTCTTTTCCTCTCAGATAATGATGAAATTCTTGCACATTCATCTCCTGCGAGTACCGATATTGCGGACAGTGGCAACAGCAGCAACGACGTCGAGGCTGATATTGAAGATGTGCTCTTCGATGCTCTCTACCAGCCAGGTTTCTTCTTCTTCCAGCGGATTCAATCTTTCATGGGTCGAATATCCAAAATTGATCCTTGGCACCGCTCTCGTGGGACCGTGGACGATGAAACGGAGGTCATGAGCATCTCGTCCAAGATATCCCGCGATCTGGGAGCTCTCTGGGATTCACGCCCACCACTCATGGACTATGCACTGAACGGGAAGTTGAACTCGGCACATATATCAGAAAGTCTAGCTTTTACTTTGACACGTACCTTTCGGACCTATTTCGCGAATTTCAATGCATCGAGAATACATCTCCATCGCGTGGCGTACAAACATCTGCCACTTTCTCGAGAAACTGAGCAAGCGATCCTGAACATTCGCACAACGGCGAAAATTATGGTTGACACAAGCTCATCCCCAGCAAACGAACAAGAGATGTTACCTGTTAATATGTTGTGGCCACTTTTGATGTGGGGTTGTGAAGAGAATGACCCTGAAGTGAGGGGTTGGATTGTTGCTCAGATCAATAACATGGAGCAAGTGGCTACAAATGCAAGGATCACGGCACAGGTGTTGATTGAGGTGCAAAATAGGCAAGATGCGTCGAAGCAGAGAGTTGATGTTCGAACTGTCATGCACGATATTTTCAATTCATGCTTTGCTATTGTCTGAGGTCAAAGTATGTAGTCTCGGACGGAAGCGGAAAGGTCGATAAGTTGGGATTGACATGCTAGGTTTCTTAAACTTTCTTCAGTCGTTTATTGATCTAAAAAAAAAAAAAACCCTCAACTGCCGCTGCTTGTCTCGAGGACTCGTGGACCGGAGGATCCAACAGGCGTCCTGGAACTATAGCCGATGCGACGCGATGCGATCGCTCGACCCGGACACGAAATGACGGTTATGCCTCGTGTCAACAACGAAGCAACAGGGCAAGAATTATATGGATCTCAGGATCCACATCCCTTCAAACCAACAAGGAACATAAGATGTAATGTTTCCATTGTTGACCTGGTTTGCATGCAGCTAATCGCGACCAATAGCTGAAGAAATACCACCGCTCCACGTATCTCGAAAGAAGTCAAATACAATTACAGATTTTAAATCTTGTCAACCTTTTGCTTGGTCGGTTTATGGGTACGTTCAAAAGTATTTTGAGGTTCATTTAATTATTTGAAGTGCTCTTGGGGTTTTGAAGGGTTAGCGACCTCCAAACTGTAACATTTTGCCTATCCCAGTACCTTCAACCCCACCGATACAAATTTTACAAATTTTACAAACTTAGTAATCAACTAACTGGTCAATACAGACCATACATTTGAAAGCATGTCAGCAAAAGCGGAATCATCCGATTCATCATTCCCCATTATAACCATCATCGGCTCTCTCAACGTCGACCTCACAACTTACACCTCCCGAATCCCAACCGGAGGAGAAACCTGCTACGCCAACTCCTTCAAAACCGGCTCTGGAGGCAAAGGCAGCAACCAAGCCTCAGCATGCGGAAAACTCTCCAGATTACCCTCGTTGCAAAATGCCACCGCGAACATTCAAATGATCGGCGCAGTAGGGAACGATGAGTACGGACGAACACTAATTCGGGACCTTCAAAGCAATGGGGTCGACGCTTCTAGAGTTCTTGTGAGACACGACATCGAGACCGGTGTTGCCGTTGTCCTGGTCGAGGAAGATTCCGGTGAAAATCGTATTCTCGTTAATGCTGGCGCAAACCACTCTCTCATACCTGAGCAGTTTGAGAAACTTCCGACTCCGCACCCTTCACTGCTGGTCTTACAACTTGAAATACCGGTTGCGACAGTTGTGCAAATTCTCAAAACTGCGCGACAAGCAAATGTGGACGTGCTTCTCAATCCTGCACCTGCCTTGGCTCTCCCAGACGAAGCATATCTCGGATTGGCGCACCTGGTATTAAACGAAACAGAGGCCGTCACACTGTCAGGATGTTCCGCCATACAAATCGAGGAAACAGAAAACTTGCCAACCGTTGCAGCAATATTTCATCAGAAAGGTGTCAAAAACGTTATTATCACACTCGGAGGCCGAGGAGTTTTCTACTCGAAGGAAAACGGGGAATGTGGTTTTGAGAAAGCGAGGAAGGTGCCAGTTGTTGATACTACTGCTGCGGGCGATACATTCATTGGGGCTTATGCTTTGGAGGCTGTGAAGGGAGAGTTTGAAGTGGGGAAGGCGGTAGGGAAGGCGAATGCTGCTGCGGGCTAATTACTATTCAGAGGAAGGGGGCGCAGGCGTCGATACCGTGGGGGGGGGTGAGGTGGGTGAGGTATAGCGCATTATTGAGTGTAAGAAACGAAATATATCAGGTTGCTACTTGCTACTTTGTAATATTTACGGAGTAGGAGGATTATTGGAAACAATCGTCTATTTACTTGACTTCAGGTGAGTTTTAATTCCGCAACAATGAATCCAAATGTTTTATTGTTTTTATGTTATGAGAAGGAAATTATTTAAAGCAGTACATCTACGGTATTTTGCCTTCCAAATCTATCATCCACATCGAACCTGAGGTCGGTTTATAAAATAATATTTAGTGTTTTCTCAGTCAATATAATATTTCATGAACAAACCCGTTACTGTAAAACGCTTCGCAGCAGTATCTCAACATGATATTAAAAATATGAACCGATGACCTCATCTCCTCCGAATTATATCCCGCACAATTATTTCCAGCCTTAGCCACCCTTTGCATTAACCAATCTAATTACTCAACTAGCGGGACCCCCGAGTCAGTCTACCGACGCGACCCGATCGCCTCACCTCACATTTTCCGACCCGAACCCGCCGCGTCCCACAACTTCAACCTCGTGGCCAAAAATCCTCAGCGACCCGACCGGCAAACCTTCGCGAGCCGATAGAAGCATTGAGGAACGGCCTCGAAAGTGGGCATGGAGAGCGCAAAGTTGGAGAAAATGGGATGTTGTCTGGGGCGTTCCAAAGCAAAAGGAGACCCCACATTCCCCGCAGTGCAACGATCGTGCGTTCTCCGCATGTAGCCTGTCCCTGTTGACGGGTTCGTGTCTACTTATATAGAGATTGGACTTCCTCTACTTGCTTTTTCTTCACCGTTGGAAACCGTTCTTCGTCTGTTAGAAGTTTTTGGAGTCGCCGGTATTGTTTTCAAGATGGCGAAAGTTCAAGCTTTAGATGGCTTCACGATTGGTGTTGCGTCCTTTGCGGCAATAGGGACATTTCTCTTCGTAAGCTTTTTTCATTTCAGGGGTCAACTCTCGCTAATCTGATGAAATAGGGATTCGACTCTGGTATTGCAACAACGACAATTGCGCATGAAAGCTTTTTGACTTATATGGATCACCCTTCAACTGCTTGGATTGGCGCTGTGAGTATGGGCTGGACTATTCAAAGGGTTTTTGCTAACCATGTTGTGTAGGTTGCTGCTGTTTATATTGCCGGCGAGGCTTTCGGTGCCATTACACAAATTGCCGTCGGGGACAAACTCGGACGCCTCCGCATCATGCAGATAATGTGTGTTATCGTGACAATCGCCACTATAATTCAGACCGCAGCGGTCAATTATGGAATGTACCTCGCTGGCCGCGTGTTAGCAGGATATGCCGTGGGGTATGTATTCATCTTCATTGAAAGAGGAGTTGTGGCTAACAATGACTCCAGCGCACTAGTCGGAACCGTCCCCGTATACCTGAGCGAAATATCCTCACCCCAACACCGCGGTCTTATCGGCGGTATCTCAGGCTGCGGAATCAGCTTAGGAACAATGATGAGCAACTGGGTCGGTTACGCGTGCGGTTTCGCCCCCTACGGGCCCGCACAATGGCGTCTTCCCCTCGGTCTCCAGATCCCATTCGGCATCATCATGTTTCTCGGTCTCGTAACCTTCATGCCCGATTCGCCTCGTCAACTAATAAGAGCTGGAAAAATTGAGAAAGCTCGTGCTGAGTTTTTGAGGATAAGACGGGATCTTGATGCGGAGGAGTTGCTGCAGGAATTCGCGTTTATGCATTCGCAGATTGATTTTGAGATGCAGCGTGAGATTACTTCTTATCGGGAGATTTTTAGGCTTTTTAAGCATAGGGTTCTTGTGTCGGTTGCTGTTCAGACTATGACTTCCCTGACTGGGACGAATGTTATCTCGGTAAGTTGCCACCATTATGCAACTTCTTACTTTGAACTGAAGCTAACTATTTCTTTAGTATTATCAAAGTACGCTCCTTGAAATAAGTTTTAAGAGGAGTTAACTAATTCTCAAATAGCAATTCTTTACAAATCACTCGGCATTAATTCTAGCACCATTCTTTGCCTGGCTGGTGTATACGGCACAATTGGATTCATCACAAATTGCATCACCACGAAATTTCTTACAGATCAATGGGGCCGTCGCAAGTATGGCACTTCTTATCCCCCTTTTCCTTTCATAAAACCTAGGCTAACGTGACGCCCAGGATGATCCTCACAGGCCTGTTAGGAATTATGATTGTACAAATCTACGCAGCAATCATGCAGATGAAATTCCAGAACACATCAAATACCGTCGGAAAAGCATTTGCCGTCTTAGGAATTTACCTTTTTTCCATCGTCTACTGTGCGATTTCCCTTCAATATTTTCTTAAAAATTGTGACTAACAAATTGCCGTAGACGGAATGATCAACAGCACAACCTGGATCTACGGCGCCGAAGTTCTCCCCATCGCCCTCCGCAGCAAAGTAATGGGTCTCGGAGCCCTCGGCCACTTCATCGTCAACGTCGGCAGTGAGATTCCATTCCTCCCTTCCACCCTTCCCACATCAACTCTCTCTAACTTGTACCCAAAGTCACCGAAGCAGGACCCACAGCCTTTGCGAAAATCAAGCAAAACTACTATTACGTTTTCGTAGGATGCTGTAGTTTTTTCCTCGTCATGGCGTATTTATTTTTCCCGTAAGTCATTTTTATACTGTATCTTTCTTGAGTGATAAATGGATTGAGTTGTTAATGAGAACGAATGTGTAGAGAAACGAAACAGAAATCACTTGAGGAAATCGCGGCGGCTTTTGGTGATAAGGTTGTGGATGAGCGGGTTTCCGCTGAGGAGGCGATTTTTCAAGCGAAGGGGAGCGCGGAGCATTCCGAGGTTGCTGCGGATAATAAAGTTTAGATTAGTGATGTTGTAATGAGATGCGAATACATATTGACAAATCCAAGGTGTATTGATTTTTGAAGGGGTTTTTTTGGTGAGTTTCGTGAATTTTAGAGCTATGTCATCTTTTTTTTCGAGCTCTTCCTTCATTTCAGTCTAGCCATCCAAGTGTCTAAAGAGAGAAGGCTCCGTAATTTCTATTCATTTTTGGTGCTTCTTATTGCTGAAAGCTATTATTTAATTTTGGGGTGCGTTTTTATACTTTGTGCAATCCTCCTCACGACAGACACCACAACACTTCAAAATATTAAAATAGCTAGTGCAGAAGATAGTATGAATCAAAATATGTTTTAACTTATTGTATTATATTTTAGAAGAAAATGGGCTCTGTTGGTTGAAGTGATGTGGGCAGGTATTTGGCACGGACCAACAAAAAGTTCAGGGGAAACAAAACCACTTCAAATTTAGACGAGTTAAATAAAATTTTATGCTTGGAATCCTGCCACAATTTATCTAAGAGGCTTTCACTACTTGGCTTAACTCGTATCCACGAACAACTCTCGACCGATGGCACCGTTGCTGAAGCCTGAACCCAAAAAAAGCAAGATAGCGAGCTCATCGCCTCGCCTCCCGCCCCCTCTCTCTCGGCTCGCTTCGCGTCGCCAATGCGCCATCAACAACATTCATCGGCATCCCACTTCAACTCCAGATTACAATCTATAATCTACAAGCCACGAGACCAAGCGCAAACGCGTAGTTGGTAATTTTCAGACCGCCTCTCTGACAGCCTACAACTTCACGAGAAATTTCCATCTGGATCCACTTGTGACACGTGGAGGACCCCGGGACGCAAGGTACATGCATCACTTCTCCAGAACCACCCACTCTCCACTCTCCACTCGGAGCAAGCAAAGCTCTAGGCCGGTTTATACGTGATACTTAGATGGGATGGGGGGTCGCGTCGCCGAGGGGATTATTTACGCGACGCTGACGCAGAGTATTTCTTCCTTCCTTTCTTTTGTACATCCCAAACTTTCTATCTTTTCCTAAGACTCTCTTCCCGAATTTCAACTCATATTATTTCACTTCACATCAGAGCTTTACATATCCTTCTTTCTTCCAAAATGGCCATCACAAACGGATCATCAAATGGCTCCAAAAGCGCCGGAAAGCCCTTTCCCCCAGGAGTTCACGTCCCTAGCTTAACATGGTTTCTCGATACCCCTGAGCAAGAAATTGATTGGGAAGTGCAAAAGAAGCACTTAGCTTTCTTAATTGAATCCGGTCTTCACGGCAGTGCGTCTCCTCGCCTCCTTGCCCTCCTTTTCCCAACCCCAAACCCCAAAAATCCAACAAACCAACTAACTTCTACTTCAATAGTCGTCCTGGCAGGCACAAATGGCGAAGCAGTAACCCTCAGCGCAACAGAGAAATCACAACTCGTAAAAACGACCCGCGAACTTGCAATGTCGCTCGGCCGCCCTGAATTAACCGTTATCTTGGGCTGTGGAGGCGGTTCCACACAACAAGTTATTGCTGAGACGAAGTTAGCGAAAGAAGCAGGTGCTGATTATGCACTCGTGCTTGTGCCGAGTTATTTTCATTTTGCGATGAGTGAAGATGCTATTGTTGCATTTTTCCAGGAGGTAAGTGATACTTACTCCCCTCCCAGCCCCCTTTTTTTAAAAAAAAATTRGCGCAAGCACGTTCTGACATACAACCGGAAAAAAAGCTCGCAACCGCCAGCCCCCTCCCAATCCTAATCTACAACTTCCCCGGCGTTTCCTCCGGCTTAGACGTCAACTCCAACATGTTGGAAACACTGGGCCATCACCCCAACATCGTGGGCGTGAAATTAACTTGTGGGGGAATCGCAAAAGTAGCACGTATCCGATCAAGGTTTGAACCAAAGGAATTCTGTGCCCTAGCTGGGCAGAGCGATTGGATGTTGCCAGCCATTGCGGTTGGTGGGATTGGCAGTATTACTGGGTTGGCGAATATTTATCCCCGGGTATGTCTTTCCCCTTTCCCTTGCATTTTGTTGATTGGAAGGTTTTCTGATTTCATGGTGGGGATGCAGGCGTGTATTGAGTTGTATGATCAAGCTGTTGCTGGTAAAACCAAGGAAGCTGAGAAGTCGCAAATTGAGCTGGCGGCTGTGGAATGGGGGGTTCGCGAAGGGCGGGATTAATGGGACGAAGTGGGTTGTGGCCAAGTATTTGGGGTATCCTGAGACTAGTTGCCACACGAGGAGACCATACCCTAGGTATTCGGATCCGAAGAAGCAGGTGTGGATTATGGACGTTATGCGGCCGCTTGAGGTGAAGGAGAAGAGTTTGGCGGGTAGTAAATAAGTCCCCACCCCCCCATTTGGACCACCTCGCTTAGCTCACCACCACTTCCTAACTGCCCACTTTAAATAATTATTTCTTAATCGCATTATATTTAACTTCCTTTAAATTTTGCACATTTTTTTAATTCGATTATAAAGAACAAATATACTAAAGAAGACGTGATACGCGTACTCGAGGAAATCGCAAATAGCGTATCTATACGAAAAGCAAGCTTAGACTATAGAGTTCCGAGGACCACACTTCACAATCGTCTTAATAGCCACGAATCGCACCAGGAAACAGCTATACCTCTTTAAAAGCTTAGCGCGACTCAAGAGAAACGTTTAACAGATTAGGTATTAGTCTAGGAGAGCCTAGGGCTTTGCCCTACTTATATACAGATTAAGGACTTTGCGTAGCAGATTTTAGCTATATAAGGAGACACTTCTATACTTAGAAAACGGTAGATACGAAGCTTCCTTAAACTAAATCTAATTCTATAGACTAAAAAGTAACTTTAGATTGATTCTATACGTATTAATAGCGCTACGACTGAT